>JANAVB010034415.1:3531236-3544847 GCA_029216955.1 Iris pallida | reverse complement strand
AGTGGTAGCCGCATGGGGAGGTAGCAATTGCATGCTTATTCTATCAAGCATTTAATGCTTCTTGCCGCATGGGATTTGAAAGCAGGTTCCAACTTTTTCCTTTAGCAAGCATTAAATGCTTTCCTATCAAGCATTAAATGCTTTGCTAAGGCCTTAAATAATGTCTTGTCCAGAATAATGCATTAAATGCTTTATCAAAGCTTTAACCCAAAACTTGTTCCAGAATGAGCCTTAAAAGCATTATTAAGCATTTAAGTCCTTACTATTCTATTTTTATGCTTTAATGCTTGGATTAAAGCATTGAGAACGTAGCCGCATAAGAAAAACATTGAATGCATCTAATGTATTTTAGTCATTGCTATTAATGAATATTAAGATTTAATATATTATGTAATGCATTCAATAGCATGCTTCTTCCAAATAAGTCAGCCGCATGTCTTTTTGCAATTCCTAAAGCATTATAGCCGCATGTAAAACCATAGTGAGCACATGTGTGCTTGCTTAAAGACTATAGTGGCCGCGTGGAAATCCTCTAGTGAGCCGCATGGCCTTTGGCCATTAAATATTATTTGCATGTTGCATTTTGCATGGAATCTAAGGTGAGCCGCATAGGGCCCTTCCCCCACTATCTAATATTTGGCCACGTGAACCATTAATTAGGTAGCTCACGTAAACCTTTTCTTATTGCATTAATTATGGGGGGTCCCACAAAGCTTCCTTTAGTTGACTTGCTTGCTGAAGTGGGAGTTTGCATTTAATGAGGGTCCTACAGTCTTTTGTCTTATTTGATAGTGACCTATTTATTGTTTCCTGGCCGTATGGGGTCCCTCCCACTCTTGGCCGCATGCACAATTGTATGTTAGCCGCATATGGCTTGCTGGCCTTAAATGTTTGACTGATGCATTTAAATAATTTCGGAGCCGCCTGGGCGGCCTCCTACTCTCTTTGACCGCATGTTTGTTCTCCCACTTTTGGACCGCATGGGCCCCACTTTGATTGTTTAAATATTTTATTTGTCTAAATTTGGTCAGAATTTCTTCCCACTCCCAACATAAAAGTTGTAGAGTTTCTCCTTGGCTTCAAGAGTATATATATATATATATATATTATTTAAATTGTGCAAGTTTCTCTCTCCTTGATAAATGGCATGACTTGATAGTGACCCGCCGTGGTGCACTCCGACATGATAATTTGACCTGACAAATTCGACATGATAACTTGACATGATAATTCTGATAGTGGCCCGTCGTGGCGCACTCTTGACATGATAAACCTGACATGATATATTTCTCGTAATGCTGTTGCGATGGCTAACGTGACTTGACAAGAATAAATGGCCTGGACACCGTGGGTGATTGTGTTTGTACAAATGAACCCGTCTCGTCTTGCATCATGTCTAGGACATGAATTTCTGGTTTCCCACGGTCAGGGATTCATACTGAATATGGCTAGGATTAATGACTAGATTGATCAAGTAGTTCATGGAGAGACTTTCCCAGTTACCTGTTGCCCCTTTGATCCCGACCTTATATATATATACATGGGATTGTTGCTATCCGTCGAGATGAGCGCACTTCCAGCCCGCCGTCGAGTGTGGTACCTTAGGACACATGTATCTACTACAGTGTGTCGCTATATCATGCTATTTTTTCTTTTCTTTGCTGGGGTCACTCTGGTAGAAGCAGGTGGGTAACTGGACTTGGAAGAATCTCGCTACATCTTGCTAGTAACTAGGCCTGTGATAACCCTAGTTAGTTAAAGTATCAAGCTGTACTTATTGTTTGGCCGTGAAATGTTGGATGGAGTTTACCAGTTATTTTGTCTTGATCCTGTACAAGATTGTTACATGTCCTGATTTCTTATATTATCTTGCCGATAAATGGTAGGAGAAACCAAGTTCTGTTCAGACGAAGGGTTACAACCCCGGTCCTTGTTTGGTTTACGGGTTGTAACCTGGTTATCTGAATAGTCCCATGGTTATCTCATCGTATATCATCCTGTCATGCTTTTTCTAATATGTCCTGTTTTATTGATTCTGTACAAGATTGTCTTTATATATCACCTGTCATGCTTTTTCTTAAATTACGCTCTCTTAATATGTAATTATATTCTTGTGCCAATTGCTGGTTTTAGTTCCTAAGTGAAGTCTCCTTTGTGGCACTTGCTCTTTCTGGGGTCTGACCCAGCTGGTTTGTATGGCCAGATACCAGAGCAGCTCCAGAGGATCTACCGGTTTTCCAGCCCGATGGTGAACACCAGACGTAACCAGGGCAACGAGTGGGTTTCTTTTGTCCTTCCACTTTATTGTAAAATTATTCTTTTGAGGCGTTTAGCCGGAACAAGTGTTAGCTCGTGTACATTTTACTTACTGTCTGCCTACGGGCTGAAACTGATTGGCAACCTAGGGTTGATCATGTATGACTAAACTCTTGCTAGTCCTCACATTTGTAACGACTAGCGTCATGATCAGCTGAATATGTAATGTTTGGGACACCTTACTATTGTATATTTGGTGATCTTACATCTTGTAACTCTACTTACTTGCTTGTGATTGAGATACTAGGCTTGTTCATGACCTTAAGAGACTGTTGGCTTGTAGATAAACTCTCATATATCTAGACAGCCGTGACCGTATAATGGAGTGGATTCCATTTCATTATACGTAGCTGGCTATGTCTGCCCCCGCTCTCTAGTATTCTGGTTCTGGGGGTGACATGGTTTAAGTGGTGGCCCATGCAGGTCTTATAAATCAAGATATGTGAGGGTTTACCGAATAGATGTCTCAATCAGTACTCGCCCTTGATCTCTGTTCGTGTTCCGAATCCCTGAAAATCCTTGTCCTGATCACATGTTTGTAATCGTTGATTTGTCATGGTCCTTCCTTATTGTTCCTATGTCGTCTTCTTCAGCGGCATTATTTCTGGACCTGCCGATCAGCAAGGCGGAGCACCTCCCGTGGACCAGCAGCACCCAGGATATCAAGCCCAGCATTCCGGTGTAGCTTCTAGAGTTATGCCTACTGAGGGTCCAGAGCCACCAGTTCAGCCAGCCCAGTCCGCAAGACAGGATGATGAAGCCTTGGTTGGACTTATCAGGGAGTTACTTGCCTCGCAGGATCCTCGAGGAAACACTTTGCGTCAGGCGGGGTGGCAGATGCTCTGGGCGGAGGTGGACATCATGGGAACAGTGCAGCGAACAGTGACAGGACCGGAGGTCAAAAGCGATCTCGCGGCCAGATGAACCAGTCGTCAGCCCCAGCCCCGGCAGCTAGGGCTTTGACCATTGGAGCTCCGAGAAGGACAGCTTCGGTTACGTCGGTTCAACATTCAACCCGACGTATTCTCAGCAGCAGAAGAAGTCTTCCACAATGGGCTGCTCTCATTGTGGGAAGCCTGGACATGTTGTTTCAGAATGTCGCAAGGCTCGAGGATAGTTTTGCTATGTGGAGCGCCGGACCACAAGGTAAGGTCCTGCCCGTTCAGGACTGACTCATCACCAGCCATGATCAGTTCATCGGTTAGGGAACCAGCCCCAGTACCAGTCCAGCAGCAGTTTCCACCCGAGGCCGTTGCCGACGCAGGCCCAAGCTTTTCGGCAGCAAAGGCCTCAGCAGTATGCCCAGGTGCAAGTTCAGTATAGGCAGAGGAGATTCCAGCAGCAGGGACCTCAGCAGTTTGCTCTAGCCCAGGCTCAGGTCCAGAATCGGCAGAGAGATATCTGCATCATATTGTTTTGCTTTCTGCCGTCATTATGCGGGGTACATGATGTATTTCCTGTATCCTAAATGCGACGGTATGTCCCGGACCCGAGCCATATCCTAGATCATTCGAAAATGGTTATTGGTACCAACCTTTTCGTAGGAGGAGAGGCCCGTGTCAATGTTTGACCGAAGAGATAGACCCTCAAGAGCCAGGCTATGTGTTTAGTCTGTGTTGCCTGAGTTTATCCCTCTTTGGGAGAGTCAAACGTGAGAGCGTGAGGATGATATCCGATCGCATTATCCGATTAGTTTGGCTCGTAAGGCGTAATATCTTCCTTATGCCTTACGCTTCGAATCCTTGCTTGCATGAATGACTGTATGATTGGTTGGTAGTTATAGATTGTTTGTGATAGTGTAGCTTGTCCTTACATCTCTAGCCTCTTGATTAAATTCCGAGGACAGAATTCTTTTAAGGTGGGTAGAGTTGTAATGCCCGTAGTTCACATTACGTATTGGGAATACGTGTACGTATTTCGAGCTCGTATTTTTGGTTTGTCATAATTAGTTAGCCTTGGGTTTTATTTTGCATGTTGCATTAGCATGGTTTATCATGGCATTGCATTGGCTTGGTTTGGTTCGGTTTAGTGGGTTTGGCTTGGTTTGGTTTTATGTGGAGAACCACTCCCACCTACCACCACTCCTACCATAAATATCTATCCCACTCTCTCTTCCATTATTGTCATTACTCATTTTTCTTCTTATCTTTACTTCTCCACCTACCAGGAGAGAGTGGAGAGCTTAGGCAAGTGCATCTTGCTTCATGGAGGAAGTCTTTTTATTGTTTTTCTAATGTGTTTCTAACCCACTTTAGTACTTGGCATTTTTCATTTCCATGGTTAAATTTCGTAGATCTAGTTTTGTGGTAATTCCAGTTTCCAGGACTTTTGATCCCTCACACTTGCATATTTTTGCTAGTTGATGGTTCCATATTGTAGAGAATTTCGTTCTATCCCATTTTGACCTATGGAAGTCCAAATTTGGACTCCTGTGGAAATTGGGTGGTGTGGAGAAGCCATGGTATTTTCCATGAACCTCTTCTCAGTTGGCAACAAATTGTTGCTGGCTTGCATTTGTTTTGGCCACAGGAGTCTTGCCTAGCCGCATGGGCATGGCAGCATTAATTATTTTCTGACATGATGTCACTTAATAGCAAGCATAGTAATTTGGGCAAGGCCTAATAATTATTTGCCACGTACAGCTTGCAATTTCATACATATAATATAGTGGAGAGCCGCATGAATTATTAAGTTTTTAGCCGCATGAGAATTTTTATATAGCTGGCTGCATGGCTTCTGTTATAACATGGTAATGTTAGTAGCCGCATGGCTAACAGTGGTAGCCGCATGGGGAGGTAGCAATTGCATGCTTATTCTATCAAGCATTTAATGCTTCTTGCCGCATGGGATTTGAAAGCAGGTTCCATGCTTTTCCTTTAGCAAGCATTAAATGCTTTCCTATCAAGCATTAAATGCTTTGCTAAGGCCTTAAATAATGTCTTGTCCAGAATAATATTAAATGCTTTATCAAAGCTTTAACCCAAAACTTGTTCCAGAATGAGCCTTAAAAGCATTATTAAGCATTTAAGTCCTTACTATTTCTATTTTTATGCTTTAATGCTTGGATTAAAGCATTGAGAACGTGGCCGCATAAGAAAAACATTGAATGCATCTAATGCATTTTAGTCCTTGCTATTAATGAATATTAAGATTTAATATATATTATGTAATGCATTCAATAGCATGCTTCTTCCAAATAAGTCAGCCGCATGTCTTTTTGCAATTCCTAAAGCATTATAGCCGTATGTAAAACCATAGTGAGCACATGTGTGCTTGCTTAAAGACCATAGTGGCCGCGTGAAAATCCTCTAGTGAGCCGCATGGCCTTTGGCCATTAAATATATTTGCATGTTGCATTTTGTGTGGAATCTAAGGTGAGCCGCATAGGCTCCCTTCCTCCACTATCTAATATTTTGGCCACGTGAACCATTAATTAGGTAGCTCACGTAAACCTTTTCTTATTGCATTAATTGTGGGGGGTCCCACATAGCTTCATTTAGTTGACTTGCTTGCTGAAGTGGGAGTTTGCATTTAATGAGGGTCCCACAGTCTTTTGTCATATTTGATAGTGACCTATTTATTGTTTCCTGGCCGCATGGGGTCCCTCCCACTCTTGGCCGCATGCACAATTGTATGCTAGCCGCATATGGCTTGCTGGCCTTAAATGTTTGACTGATTGCATTTAAATAATTTCGGAGCTGCATGGGCGGCCTCCCACTCTCTTTGACCGCATGTTTGTTCTCCCACTTTTGGACCGCATGGGTCCCACTTTGATTGTTTAAATATTTTATTGTCTAAATTGTGGTCAGAATTTCTTTCCACTCCCAACATAAAAGTTGTAGAGTTTCTCCTTGGCTTCAAGAGTATATATATATTATTATTTAAATTGTGCAAGTTTCTCTCCTCCTTGATAAATGGCATGACTTGATAGTGACCCGCCGTGGTGCACTCCCGACATGATAACTTGACCTGACAAATTCGACATGATAACTTGACATGATAATTCTTGATAGTGGCCCGCCGTGGCGCACTCTTGACATGATAAACCTGACATGATATATTTCTCGTAATGCTGTTGCGACGGCTAACGTGACTTGACAAGAATAAATAGCCTAGACACCGTGGGTGATTGTGTTTATACAAATGAACCCGTCTCGTCTTGCATCATGTCTAGGACATGAATCCCTGGTTTCCCACGGTCAGGGATTCATACTGAATATGGCTAGGATTAATGACTAGATTGATCAAGTAGTTCATGGAGAGACTTTCCCAGTTACCTGTTGCCCCTTTGATCCCTGCCTTATATATATATATATACATGGGATTTGTTGCTATCCGTCGAGATGAGCGCACTTCCAGCCCGCCGTCGAGTGTGGTACCTTAGGACACATGTATCTTACTACAGTGTGTCTACTATATCATGCTATCTTTTTTTTTTCTTTGCTGGGGTCACTCAGGTAGCAGCAGGCGGGTAACTGGACTTGGAAGAATCTCGCTGCATCTTGCTAGTAACTAGGCCTGTGATAACCCTAGTTAGTTAAAGTATCAAGCCGTACTTATGTTTGGCCGTGAAATGTTGGATGGAGTTTACCAATTTATTCTTGTCTTGATCCTGTACAAGATTGTTACATGTCCTGATTTCTTATATTATCTTGCCGATAAATGGTGGGAGAAACCAAGTTCTGTTCAGACGAAGGGTTACAACCCCGGTCCTTGTTTGGTTTACGGGTTGTAACCTGGTTATCTGAATAGTCCCATGGTTATCTCATCGTATATCATCCTGTCATGCTTTTTCAATATGTCCTGTCTTTTATTGATTCTGTACAAGATTGTCTTTTATATTCACCTGTCATACTTTTTCTTAAATTACGGTCTCTTAATATGTAATTATATTCTTGTGCTAATTGCTGGTTTTAGTTCCTAAGTGAAGCCTCCTTTGTGGCACTTGCTCTTTCTGGGGTCTGACCCAGCTGGTTTTGTATGGCCAGATACCAGAGCAGCTCCAGAGGATCTACCGGTTTTCCAGCCCGATGGTGAACACCAGGCGTAACCAGGGCAACGAGTGGTTTTCTTTTGTCCTCCCACTTTATTGTAAAATTATTCTTTTGAGGCGTTTAGCCGCCGAGCAAGTGTTAGCTCGTGTACATTTTACTTACTGTCTGCCTACGGGCTGAAACATGATTGGCAACCTAGGGTTGATCATGTATGACTAAACTCTTGCTAGTCCTCACATTTGTAACGACTAGCGTCATGATCAGCTGAATATGTAATGTTTGGGACGCCTTACTATTTATATTTGGTGATCTTACATCTTGTAACTCTACTTACTTGCTTGTGATTGAGATACTAGGCTTGTTCATGACCTTAAGAGACTGTTGGCTTGAGATAAACCCTCATATATCTAGACAGCCGTGACCGTATAGTGGAGTGAATTCCATTTTATTATACGTAGCTGGCTATGTCTGCCCCCGTTCTCCAGTATTCTGGTTCTGGGGCGTGACAGAAGTGAATCGGCTATCCCGATCTGAAACTATGCTCACCGAACTCCGTGCAATCTCACAATCTGACGAACATACAGCTCAGCCAGCCTCTCCGTAGACAAACCCACTTTGAAAGGCAAGAAGTGGGCCGATTTGGTCAATCTATCAACTATGACCCCAACCGCGTCCTTCTCTCCTGGCGACCGTGGAAGTCCCGATACAAAGTCCATGGTGATGTGCTCCCACTTCCACTCGGGAATGGGTAGCGGCTGTAGCAATCCACCTGGTCTCTGCCTCTCGGCCTTCACCTGCTGACACACAAGACAACGAGATACAAACTGAGCTACCTCGTGCTTCATGCCATACCACCATACGTGCTCTCTCAGGTCCCTATACATCTTGTTGGCTCCAGGATGCATAGAATACTGAGAGCAATGCGCCTCCTGAAGAACCTCCTCCGAAGCTCTCCACGCGGAACGCACAGCCTAGTACCGTGCCGCAACGACCCGTCTTCGGCTAAAGAGAAATCGTCAAGCAAGCCCGTCCTCACCTGCTCCCTGATGCTCCTCAGGGCAACATCATCATACTGCGCTGACCTGACTCTATCCATCAGCTCAGACTGAATCTGCAAACCCCATATCTGGATCTCCATGCCCGGAATGATGACCTCGATACCCAAACTATCCAGGTCGGCCAACAAGTGACGATCTGTCGTCAAGAACATAGCAACTGGATACCTGCTCAAGGCATCTGCAACTACGTTGGCCTTTCCCGGATGGTACTGTAAGGATATATCGAAGTCCTTCACCAGCTCTAACCACCGCCTCTACCGCATGTTCAACTCCTTCTGAGTGAACACGTACTTCAAGCTCTTGTGATCTGTGAAGATCTCAACTCGCTCTCCGTACAGGTAATGCTTCCATAACTTCAAAGCAAAAATAACCGCGGCCAACTCCAGATCATGAGTAGGATAGTTCTTCTCATGAGGACACAACTGCCTGGATGCATAGGCAATCACCTTCCCGTGCTGCTGAAGAACACACCTAAACCCTTCCCGGAAGCATCGCTGAAGATCGAGAACCCTCCTGACCCAGATGGCAAAGTCAGGATCGGAGCTGAAGTCAACCTCCTCTTCAGCTCATCGAATGCAGCCTGACATCATCAGTCCAGACGAACTCCACGTCCTTCCTGGTGAGTCAGTCATCGGCTCTGCAATCCGCGAGAAGTCCTAGACGAACTTCCGGTAATAACCAGCCAAACCCAGAAAGCTCCGAACCTCGGCAACTGAACTGGGCGTAGACCAAGACTCCACTGCCGAAATCTTCCTCTGGTCTACTGAAATCCCGTGCTCGGTCACAACATGACCTAGGAACTTCATCTGGTCTAAGAAGAACTCACACTTCGAAAGCTTCCCGTAGAGTTGCTCCCTCCTAGAGTCTCTAACACAACCCTCAAGTGCTCCTCATGCTCCTCCTGCATCTTCGAATAGATCAAGATATCGTCTATGAAGACCACCACGAACTTGTCAAGGTACTGATGAAATACCTTGTTCATCAAGTTCATGAACACCGCGGGAGCATTGGTCAACCCAAATGACATTACTGTAAACTCGTACTGGCCGTACCGAGTCCGAAATGTCGTCTTGGGAATGTCATCCCACCTCACCTTCAGCTGGTGATATCCGGACCTCAAATCTATCTTCGAAAAGACCTTTGCCCCACTCAGCTGATCGAACAAGTCGTCGATCCTCAGCAAAGGGTACCTATTCTTGATAGTGAGGTTGTTGAGCGCCCGGTAATCAATGCACATGTGGGACGTACCGTCCTTCTTCGGTACGAACAGGACTGGCACTCCCCAGGATGAAGAACTGGATCTGATAAACCCCTTGTCCTGCAGCTCGTCGACTTGCTTCTTCAGCTCTATCAACTCGCTATTGTTCACCCTAAAGACATGCTGCGAGATGGGCTCGGCGTCCGGCACCAAGTCTATAGTGAACTCAATATCCCTGTCTGGCGGCATCCCCGGCAACTCCTCGGGAAAGACATCCGAGAACTCAGCAATCAACGGATGTGGCAAATCCTGCC
The DNA here is from genome assembly GCA_029216955.1 of Iris pallida. NCBI lineage: Eukaryota > Viridiplantae > Streptophyta > Magnoliopsida > Asparagales > Iridaceae > Iris > Iris pallida. Next base: position 3,534,967 of record JANAVB010034415.1, on the reverse strand, counting down.
CGCCAACAAAGCTCCACAGAATCCAGCCTCCGGCTCCGCTGCTCTCGAGCAAACTCGATCTCTGGCTCACCCGGCGTCCTAAAAAGAACTCTGCCTCCTCTACAATCAATGCTACCATGGTGCATGCTCAACCAATCCATACCGAGTACCATATCGTACCTCGGTAGGGGTATTACGAGCAGACACGCACTCAAGTCCCGGCCTCTCAGAGTGACTCTCCGCCTCTTGCAAATATTATTAACCAGGATAATACCTCCTCCGGTCATAATCTTGCAAGTCCTACCCATATATTCAGCAATGATATTGTGTCTCAGAGCAAAAGAAACAAACACAAAACTATGGGTCGCCCCAGAATCAAATAAGGCAAAAGCAGGAAAAGAATCTAGGAGAACATGACCTGCAACAACATCTCCCACGGGCTCCGCCTCCTCCTCTGCTGCCAAAGCGAACACCCTGCCCGCGAGTGCTCCCCTCTGGTGCTGGACAAAATGCTGCTGCTGGGTCTGGAGTGGAGGACCCCTCTGCTGAACCGCTGGTCCTCTAGCCGGCTGCACACTGTCCTGGCCTCCCTTGGCTGCCCGAGCAGGGCAGCCCTTCAGCTGGTGGTCGGTCCCTCCGCAGAATAGGCAAGTGCCTAACCTCCTCCGGTATACGTCTCTGCTGTGCCCCGTCTTTCTGCAGAAAGCACACTGCTGGGTCTGCCTCTGGCCCTGACCCTGCTGCTGGGCACGCGCCGGTGCCTGCTGAATCTGCAACAGAGGCTGCTGCTGAAACGGCCTCTGCTGCTGTGCTGCTGAATATGGGGGCGCTTGGCCGGTCCCGCACTGGAACTCGCCCCCATAGTATCTCCGCTCCTCTTCGGCTTGAGGCCGAAGTCCTCCTCTGCGATCTGTGCGTCCATCAATATCTGATCGAACGTCACGTCACGGCGACCCGAGGTGCGGGTGCACACTGCATGAATAAGTCCCCTGCGGAACTTACGAGCCTTCTGCCCCTCATCTGGATCATATCGGGAGCAAACCTGCTAAGGCGGAAGAATTCAGCTGCATACTCGTCCACCGACGAGTTTCCCTGCACTAGATCCACGAACTGGCCCTCCAATGCTGTAAGAGCCACGTCCGAGAAGAACTTCTCCTTGAAGAGCCTCCGGAAGTTCTCCCAAGTCAGCCATCTCACCGACGCACGAGGATCCGTGCGGTACCATGTCAGCGCAATGTCGAAGAATCGGCTGGCTGCGGACGAAACCCAAAGTGCTCTAGGAAGCTCTGCCAGCTCCATGCTCCGCTGCACATCCTCTAGCCAATCATCTGCATAGAGGATGCCCTCCGTGCCTGTGAAGTCCCTGGAGCTCATCTTCCTGAAGTCCAATACTGTTCCCGGCCTGGACTGGCTGGTACGGCTGCTGGCCAGTAGGGCCCTACACCGTACCCGGTGCCACTCTCTCTATTGCTGCCAGGGCAAGCTGATACGAGTTCTCCATACTCTGCCTCAGCATCTCGATCTGTCGGTGTGACGCCTCCGACTGGTGCTGCGATGCCTCTACCTGGGCCCGCTGTGTCTCCATCATCTGCTGAAGGAGAAGGAACATATGATGTATCCGTCGGTACCGGTGGTGGTGGCGGCAGTATCTCCGGAACAACGGCCGTAACCCTCTGGGGTGGAGGTGGTAGACCTCCCTGTGCAACTGCCTGGGTCTCCAGAATAGTAGAATCACTGGGGGCAGTCTCGTGAACCTCCTCCTCTGCCTGATCAGATCTCAGGCAAACTACTCGATCCAGTGGCCTGCGGTGCGTCTTCGTCATCCTGGAGATGAATTAAAACAAAGAGATCAATATGGCACATGAGTAGATTATCAAAGAAGGACAGTTAATTTAACACAAGGTGAATAATCATGATAATCAAAAGATCAGAAATTCCTAGGTGTGATTGAGAAACTCCTATCATGTCCTAGGTCCTACGTCCTAATTGCAGGCTCGTAATTAGTACTCTAAGTCGAGCCATTACGAGATCGCACTAATTGCGACACTGGACTGCGTGGGCCACCACAAAAATGTGTCACGACCCGCACCCTTATGAGGGGCGAGCACGTGGGTACGTCCAGCCTACGCTGCAGAATCGGCGGTAGAACGCTGTATATAACGTCTGTAAATACCTACGACTAACAGTTAAAATGTACCTGTACAGTATTACTCTCGATGGAGGTGACATATCAATACAGTCTCAATCACAGAATAAAACTAAGGTAGATAGCTCAGAAGGAAAGACATATGATAGATGAAAGAGTAATAAGTCCACAGTCTAAATACAAGCCCAGATATACAACAACACAGGGTATCAAAATAGAATATAGAAACTACAGTCTGATAAAGCAAGCTGGATCGCAGTCCAGTCAAACCTAGCTAACCTACACTACTCTGGAAGTACAAATCTAGTGGCTCTACTATAAGGCCACGATCCAAGGCTACTCCATCTAACTCGAGCCCATAATAGGTCGAGCAGTCCGCATCAGAATCATCTGTAATATATCATAACGGTATCTTGTCAGGAAAATGAGCAAGTACAAACACTAACAGCAGTTCCATGTGAATTGACAAGTTCTATAAGAGACAGTATAATGAACTACAAGACAAAGATATTGATGACTTGGGAACCGTTCAGAAGCCGAGTTACAACCCTTAAACCAAACAAGGACCGGGGTTGTAACTCTTCTTCGAGCAGAACTTAGTCTCCAATCAAGGTGCAATGTAAAGGCATGTAGAGCATGTGAGTAACTGTATATCATGCATGGTGAGAAAGTTAAATATAGAACAGAACAAAATATGACAAGAAAAGTAAATATAAAATGTGCCTCGAATATTATAGCCTAATGTGATCGGTATGGGTCAAGAATCAGGCTTCCAGACCGACCGGCTACAAGTACGTGGACTCGGCCCGGCCGGGATGGTAAGCTATGGAGCAAGTAGTAGCACAGGTCAGGCTATACCGATCGTGAGGTGAGGGTATAGCTATGACAAGTAGTAACTCAAGGTGGCATTGATCACACTATCTATAATATCCTCCATTCCCCGAATAGTATACGGATCCGGACATAGCACGTCATGACGCGGGATTCCTAAAGAGGGGAGCAAGTCCTCTTCAGGAATCGGCGTCAATACAAGTACAAGAATCAAGACTAAGCAAGTACCAGTATCCCAAGAAATCCAGGAATGACATCTCATGACAGGAATCCGACAATACTAGTCCGTGAACTATCGTGTCTGAGAATCAAGTAAGACACTACGACTGAATCGGATATAGCAAATATCAAGACAATAAAAACTATCAGTGAATGTACTCGCCTGCTGTCCTGAGCTGTAGGATATATATGCTCAGAGCGGTATCAGAAGACCTAAATATGAAATACTGTGTGTTAATTTAGGTTTAAACAAGTTTAGGAATGATTCACAATGAATGATATGCATCTAGGTCAAACTAGGTCTCACTGAGTCACACTAAGTCCTGTCAAGTCAATCTAGGTCAAATCAAGTTATATCCTAGGTCATACCAGTCATCACAGGTCAAAACAAGTCGAAGAAAGTCAAACGGGGTCAAGAGTTGGCCTACAGTTGACTTTTGGTCAACTGGTCAACCCTGGTCAACTCTGGTCAACTCTAGGTCAACCCTGGTCAACCTAGGTCAATGGTGACTAATAGTTGATTTTGGTCAACTACACAAGTCTAATGGAAATTGAG
>JANAVB010034415.1:3511236-3528736 GCA_029216955.1 Iris pallida | reverse complement strand
TCTACCGGTTCTGTCTGATGTCCGCACTACTTTCTACATGAGTTACAAGTGCCGGACAATAGTATCATGATTATATTTACCAATGTTGCATACCTGTAACATAATGATAAACTTTATCTCTTCACTTTGTGAATTCATATATTATTATCTATTTCTATGCACTTGGCTGATATTTTCTTGGCCTTTCTTTTAAGTTTTGAACTTAGAATTCCTTTTCTTTGGATTTTAAAAGAACGCACATATTAGTTCGTCTTTGAAGAGATTGAAGCTCAGCACACTTGGTTCAATTACTAACAAATTTTTGTAAACCATCCATCCAGGAAAACTATATAGAACTAGAGTTAAGAGTTTCAGTCATATATAACATATAAGGTGAAGGGATCATATATCGTCTTTAGAAATTTTTTAAAAAAATGCGAATTTAAAACTTGATTATTCAATTTGAAATGATATGCATGGATAAAAAAAAAGCATACAAAATTACAGTAGCATAATAGGTGTCAAGGTTTAAACCATCCAACACCTCAAGATATGGTTAAGCATATACACAATCTTCAATTATTAACTTCCTTCAGCGTTGCGGTTTGTGAACGCAGACATGACATAGATCCACGTGGCAGCCAACTATTGGCCCCTCCTGTTATTACTAGGTCCACTCCCTTGAAATTTGGACCAAGGGGCCTGCGGTCACCCCGACGATCACAAACCGCGGACAACGTAGCAAACCGCAAACGTGACCGCAGATTCACGTGACAGTCAACCATTGGCCCCTCCTATTATTACTAGGCCCACTCCCTTAAAACACGGGCCAAAGGGCCAATAGAAGATCGCCACGTGGTCTGTAGTCATGTCCACAATCACAAATCCCGGACCACGTAGCAGCGTCGCGTAGTTTAACCAAACTTGATCTTGTGGGCACTGGAGAAATGCTTAGCAGCAGCAACCATGGCAGCTTCAGGTCCGGATGAAGATGACGCGCTACGCTTCTCGTGGTCACGGTGCCCAGAGAAGAAGCACGAAACTAATGATGCTAAACCGACCGGGGGGACACGGACACTCCATTCTTCTTATCACCCTTCATTATTGCTGCTATTTTATCAGCAATCTTCAACGTCTGTTTCTTAATTATGCACTCAAAGACTGTCTGGAACTGGAAAAGAAATGTGTATGCGAGAGAAGTAGTAGTCTTTGATTGAACTTAGCTAGAAGAACCTGGCATACATATATATACACGCACACACAATCACCATTGAGGTTTCTTCTTGACCAAGTTAGCAAAATCAATATTGTCTTTGTGACTGGAAATGACAAATGGTTGAAATATTCAAGACTTCAAAAGGAGATGCACAAAACAGTTATAAAAAAAAAAGGGTTAGTCACACGAAGAAAAACATCAAATGCTTGACTAAGAACATGATTTTTTTTCTCAGGGAAATAAAGACAACATATCAGGGAAATAATCTTCGGCCTCGCTTGGTTCCTGGAAAGAAAATAAGTTATTTGTGTTCTTTTCTTTTATTTGAAAAAAGTACAAGAACTCCAAAATCACATTTCTTTTTTGAAAGTTGTTACAAAAATAAGTTACAAAATATATGAACCATCTTGTTTCCAAATTGTTCTCTCATAAAAATTTCAACATGATAATTAAATTAGGATAAATTGCCTATAAGGATAAAGTTTGCTAAAAAAAATCTATGGAGATACAATACGCCAAACGGACTTGCGTATTTCTCGATTTTTTTAAAATACGTTCGAGTGTCTCGCTATTTAGCACAGATTATGTCAGACGGGCTAGCTTAATTTTCTATTGTTTATTTTAAATTTTTTTGTATATAAGCCTTTTATATTTTCATGATTTTCATAAAAGTCTATTTTCAATATAAGTGAAATACATTTTCATAAAAGTCTATTTTCAATATAAGGTAAATGTAGAATGGATTGGATTTGTATGATAATAGTAGGAAATATAAAGTGAGCTCTGGTCCCAAAGATTGTGTGCTCAAAAATTAATGTAGGAAAAAATATAAAGTTTAGAATCTAGAAAGTTGGACTCCAAATTGAGACTTACTATTCAACAAAACGAGTTCCTACAATCTAGAATATAGAAATTGGGATGCCCAACCCTTAGCACCTATGGGTGGGATATTAGACCGAAATTGTACAAATTGAAAATAGGGATAAGACTTACTATAATACAAAATGAGCTTCTACATTCTAAATCTAGAATCTACAAAATGATTGCCAACTCGCGTTCTGCTCAATAAATGATTCATTAGCCGAAGCACTCGCGCGTTTGACGTGGAAGTGATTCACTCTGATGAGGAGGAATGATGCGCCTATGCTGATACGTCAGAGTGATGCGCCTAGCTGAGTCGATGCGCCTAGTTGTAGAGTTTCAGGCTTCTTTGTAATAGAGTTTTTATTGTAATCATTTTAGCCATGTAATAGATTTTCATATGAAATAAAAAATCTACTCTTCATGTGCTTTTATCTCTGCTGTCTTTGAATGATGCGATGACATTTGTCTTGTGTCTTTGGCGCATAATGTTTGCGGTGCATAGACACTTTGGTCTTCGGATGCGCCTGAAATTCTATGCTTCTACAACTATCTTAGAGATGGTTTTGTAGGCGACATTACAAAGTGATATTGGACGAAAATCACTCGGGTTTGCTGGGAATTTCTTCTTAGGGATAAGTACCAGATGTGTGTGGTTAAGAGATGGGGGAGATTCTGTTGAGAAGAAGCGTTGGACAGTGGATATAAGATCTTCCTCGACGACTTGCCAGCAATTCTGGTAAAATATAGCTGGATAACCATCAGGACCTGGTGCCTTCATCGGCCCCATACCCTTTACGATCCGCTCGATCTCCTCTTTTGTGGGTATGTCATCCAAAGAAGTGTTCTCAACTGGGGAGATTGGGTTGTCGGAGACAACGAAGGAATGCTCCATAGGTGTAGACTCATATCCATAAAATATGGACTGAAAGTGTTCAGTGAGGGTCGCCGCAACGTGGGACTGATCCAACGTCCAAGTGCCGTCGTGTAGTTGCAGAGCTCGTATGACATTCTTTCTCCTCATGTTGCTTGCTCGGACCTGGAAATATCTAGTATTCCTATCTCCCTCTTTTATCCATTGACATCTAGCTCTCTTGCTCCAATACACTTCCTTTAGTAGCTGCAGTTCATTGATCTCCGAACAAATCTTTCTTCCTGCAAGTAGGGATTGGGGGGATGGGTCCTCAGACAGGATGCTCAGAAGCTTGCCCTGGAGATATGTAATGCGTGCCTTGATGTTACCGAACATAGCTCTTTCCTATCGATGAATAGCTGCCAGCGTCCGGCGGAGCTTGTCAGGGAGGGTCTGCTCAGCAGAGTTGGTTGAACGCTGCCAAAACTGTTCTATGATCCCAGCAAATTTTTCATTAGCTAGCCGGTAGGACTCAAATCGGAGGGGTCTTTTCCTGTGGGGTGTCTTGTTGCAGGTGTTGAGGATAATTGGAGCGTGGTCGCTGTTGACTAGGGGTAGCGTAGATACAATAGCATAGGGGTGAAGACGACGCCATTCGGTATCTGCAGGGCTCTGTCCAAACGTTCACGGATGTGATGGCAGGGGTTCCTTCCATTCGACCAAATGAAGGCTGGACCGACAAAGCCCAGGTCAATAAGGCCGCAGAGGTCCATCATGTTTGAGAAATATCCTGTATCCAACGCATCGAATCCTCTTCCGCCAGTTTTTTCTTCTGGTTTGGTATTAGCGTTAAAGTCTATGATTGAGCACCATGGAATGGTGAAGGAGTCAGATAGTGTCTTTATAAGCGCCCATAGCTTGGGACGATCATTCTTCCTGGGTTAGCCATATACGCAGTGGAGATTCCATGCTTGACTGAGGCCGCGATGGAGAGAATAATGCGGTTATTGGAAGAATATGTAATAGTAGCCTGGATCAATTCGTCCCAACCCAGCCAAAGTCCCCCTGAGAGGCCTACGGACGGGACCGAATGGTTGTTCGGAAATCCTAGATGGGGGAGAGTTTGAGCGGTGTGAGATGTCACTACCTGATCCCAAGATACTGGGTCCAGTCAGATCATGTCCAGCCTACACCATTGTGAGACGGCGGCAGTAAGTTGTATCAAGCAGTAGTAACTCAAGCACAACATTCTAAGCTGCGGAAAACAAAACTTTTATTTAAAATATTCAGTTAAAAACTATACGTCTATCTGGAACAACACACAAGCAGAAAAAAAAAGTATTAAGTTATTACAACTTGTTCTTTTATACAACATTAAAAGAAACTAAAACAGTAAGGTGCGGCTAGAACCCCTGGGCTCCCTGTCCGGGTTCAACTATCTCCTCGGAACCCAAGTCGGATCCATAGTAAGAACTAAAAGCGAGCTCCTCGTCATCGCAGTCACCTAAAAATATTGGTTTCCAGTCATGAGGAAAGCAAGAACATATATATCTATTCCAGCATTTTAATAAAATAACTAAAGCTGCAAGAAACAGTTTTTAGAACATAATTTATCTTTCTAAATAATAGTAAAGAATCAATGAAACAGTAAATCTCTGGAAATAATAACGATGCAATCTACAACTAGCAATAGTGTTTTGTGTGTGTAGCATCCCATGGCCGGCTGGGGATGGAGGCAATATGTGTTCCAGTGAACACGGTCCGACTTTAGCCCAACTGAGGTGGGGCTTCAGCTATCCACAATGAGGCAAAAATGGGCTTTGATCACAGGTGCTAACACTACTCCTCAATCCCAAGTCAATGAGTCAATCAAGCAATCAATTGGATCCGAGTAGAATTCCGTAAGTCAATGTATTTAATTATCAACTAAAATACAAGTTTGGAATAATATGAAACTTAACTTGGTTCCTGTTGATGTAGGTGACGACGGAAAAATATTCAAGCTAAAGTCCATAACTGAACCCTATATTTAGCGAAACATGCATGACTTAATTGTCAGTCTAAGGCTTTGCTATAATTCTAATTAATCAAGTTATTAATAATATAATAATAGTCTAGACTCTAAATCACTAATAATTATACTAAAACCTTTACTTATTATAAAATATTTTTAGAGAACTTCTAAATGAGAATATAGAAAAAAAAATACGTTTTTAGTGAATAAATAAAACTTGCCATTTCTCAAATAGAAATATTCATTAATTTAATTAATAATAAGTTCGTGCCAAAGTAGTTATTTGTGAATATGAAAATAATTGATGCAGAATACTATTTTAATATTTTTTACGTAATATATGTAATTAGCAACTACTGAATAAAATAATCTTTTTAAATAAAACTATTTATTTTATAAGCGTGAGAATTACTATTTTTTATTTAAAATAATGATTAAACAAGTTTTTATTTTAATAAATAAAACTAATACTTTAGTTAGGTTACTTATACACAAAAAATCCATTTTTTTGTAATGAATTTTTTTTGAAACTAAATAATATTTTATTTACGTAGAAATACTGTAACATATTTAATAAATACTTTTAAGTCTAAACCACCATGATTATTACGATAATCATTTATTTAATAATGATTTTATTTTTAATAATAATTACTAAGGACGGTAATTAAATATTATTCTAAAATTATATTCTAATAAGACTACAATAATATTAATTACTAATTTAACCATTTCACGCAAAACATTTATTCTAAATAAATTATATCTATAAGCCAACAATTTGTAATGGCATAAATATTACTAGCAATAATAGTCTAACCGTTATTCATTAATTAATGAAATAATCTTATTAAAAATCACATACTTAAATTAGGAAACTAGCTATCCTGGAATTGACAGAGCTTTATTCTGTCAATTCTGGTCAGAAAGAAATTGGGTTTTCTATCTAATTCCAATTCTGGAAATGAACAGAACCTTCTGACAGAAGATCCTACCGGAAAGTTGAAGAAGGAGAACCGAGGGGAGGCCCAGGACTCGAATCAGCGTACAAAGGGGCTCGGGATGCCGGAAAAACGTCGGACAAGTGCACTGAGATCGCCGAACGGCGAGCACGCGGGCACGCGGGGGTGTTTGTTCACCCTCCAACAAAAAAATAGCACGTGTCAAATCCATTTAACATAAACCACTTTGAAAGTGGTTTTGTAAACATTCAAAGTGGTTTGACTAAAGGATTTGACACGTGTCAATCCTTATTGAAGGGTGAACAAACACTATAGTTTTGGTGGATAAACAAAAATTATATATATATATATATATATATATATATCTATATATATATATATATATATATATATATATAGGGTCCAGATAGGGAGATATAGGGTCCAGATAGGAAGCCCCGTTTCCGGAGCCCACCTGAAGCCCCGCGATCCTTGGACTTTGGATCGCGTGACATCACGTGGTCCCCGTACGATCCGATAGTACAGGGGGAATGGGGCTTCGGCGGGGCTCCACGGACGAGATCTTTGATCTGGATCATATATATATATATATATATATATATATATATATATATATATATATATATATATATATATATATATATATATATATGAAACCTGGTAAATATATTAATGACACCAAATAAGACGATATACAAGCAGTTTGTCAAGATGACCCTCTCATACCCATACCCTCTACATCATAATCAATATTGTGTAAAATGCCTATGATCACTGTACGTTATCCATCATATATCCTGTTGTTACGTTCCTTCCATATATGCCATACAGTTGATGAGAGCCTCGCGTACGCTTCTCGAAACCAATCTGAGCCACGCCCCCGACTGTCTCGGTTCTTCTGGATGCCTTCCTTAATACCTCCTTCTGGGCCATGTTGAACTCTTGGTCAGTTGCGATGGCCATAATTCTTTGGATAGCGAGTAATTAAAAAATAAATGCTTTATAGTTTCAGCGCCAAGCGAGCATAGCGGACATGTCAGATCATCGAGTTGTACTTCGAATCGATGAAGCCTATCCTTCGTGAGCAGGCGCCGGAGTATAAGCTTGTACATGCACAATTGCATCTTGTGCGGGATTCCCTTCAACCACACTACGTCCGTATATGTCACCTTCTCTAGATGAGTTCTGATTTTGTCATACACCGCTCCAGTGTTGAACCTGGTCGACAGCGAATCCGCCCATGCCTAGGTGTCTTGTCTTGCTGCTTGATCTATCAGGGCTAATTTAATCTCTGGTGTCAGCACCCGTGCCCATCGATTCAACTTCGGTTTCCACCTGCCATTGACGAGTATGCTACATATGCGCTCTCCTTAATTCTGCCACCTTTCGTAATGTTGTCAATGATTGAAGTTCGACCCCTCATTCATCGATTGGCCTGCATAATGTATCCCATGCTATCGCATGCATGCCCCCTCACTAGATGAAGTCTGCGCACTATTTGTCAACCTTTCGCACAGTTTCATTCGGGAGTAGTATGGCCTGCATCCAAAACTTTATGATAGACAAAATAACTGACCTGACAAGTTCTATTCTACCACCAAATGATAATTTTTGGGCTTGTCATCCCTCTATTCTTTTCTCGACATGCTCCACTAGTGATCGACAGTCTTCGCCACGTGTATAATTCACTGTCAACTGGATACCTAGGTACTTGACCGGTAGTTCAGCCCTGCTAATACCCAAAGCGTCTGCACATTCTTCTCTATTAGGGCAATGTTGATTGAAATAAGCCCTACTTTTGTCTCTGTTAAGGTGTAGCCCAGTATGCCTGCCAAAAGTCTCTATGATGTCTGCCACTGCCCATATACCTTTTATCGTTGGTACCAAGAACACAAGAAGATCATCTGCGTATATCTTATGGCTGATATATATATATATATATATATATATATATATATATATATATATATATATATATATATATATATATAAGACATAAGATAGGAACATATTATCAACTACCGATAACATAAGACTGGAAGCGGTAAGGTTTTTTTTTTCTGAATTATACAATCAGACTAACTATCTTACATGTTTCCTTGAGTTTGTCAGCAAAAAACTAGTCACACAAGTGCGCAATCTATAACTGCTTGCACTGATTCAGATGGAGGAACTAGAGACCATTATAAAGCATGCAGACCCAAACAAGGCGCCAGGACCCAATGGGTTCGGGAGCAAGTTTTACAAAATCCACTGTGATGAAGTGAAGGGGCAAGTTATAGAGGCTGTCAGTGAGTTTTTTGACTGGAAAAGATTACTGTGTGAACTCGACCACACCTTCCTCACACTGATCCCAAAAAAGGAAGACGCAACGGAGCTATCCAACTTCCGACACATAGCATGTTGTAATTACATATACAAAATAATTACAGGTGTTATGTGTCGTAGGATGGATGCCAGAGCTGATCTCGAAGAACAAAGCGGCTTTCGTTAAAGGGCGATCGATTTCGAAAAATTCACTTCTCGACCATGAGTTTGTCAGGGAATTTAACAAGCCAGGGGAAAAGAAGGCATGCATCAAATTGGACTTGCCTAAAGCGTATGACACAGTTAACAGAGACTTCATCTGCGCAGTGATGTTGGCTATGGGGTTCTCTGGGAAGTTGTAACCACCACATTTTTAATTTAGGGATATTTTGGTCATTTTGTAATTATTATTTATTAATTTATTGAATTCATGTGATGATATGTGGCTTTGTTTGATGTTTGCGTAGTATAAATGGGTTTAACTTAGCCAACCTTGACTAGAAACCTAATAATAATAATTAGAATTAACTTGACCTTGTAGGAATTATTTTAGAATTAATTAGTTATTTTAGAATGATTTAAATGAATTTTTAAGTCATTTTCTAGTTAGCCTTTTTAGCCTTTTTGACATGGGCCTTTTAGCAACTCATGGAGTGCTTGGCCCATGTGTAAACCCTAACCCTAACACCCCCTAGCTTGGCTGGCCACAAGCAGCCCCTCCCCCTCTCATTTGTAGAAAACACATTAGCCTCCAAGATCTAGAGCAAACCCTATTTTCCCTTCTCCAAAAACCCTAGTTTGCTCATCCGGAGTCCGTTTCTCCCCAAACGAATTCCGTTGCGCTCGTACGAAGGAGAGGATCTTGCTGGAGTACTACTAGCAAGGAGGAGGAGGCATTTTCTCGGGAGGAATCGGCCGACAAAGCGCTCGGGGAATTCCTTTTATTGAGATTTCGACTCTCAATAGGTAAATCCCGATCTACCTTTGTTTCTCCTAAATTTTCTTCATTATTGCATCCATATAGGCACCCTTGATCTGTGTATAAAGTTTTGTAGGATTTTGGTTTCGTTTGATAGCGGTATCGGACACGTATCGGTCTCACGTTGCACGTGTTCGGCAAAATGCCACTTAGAATTGAAAAGTGTTAATTTTTGATTCTGTTTTCACGAAATCCTTCCTTATATGATTTGTAACAACTTTCGTGAAGATGGATCAGAAATCGACATGATTTCGACATCCGAACGGACACGGACACGCGTGCACGAGATCCCGTGCACGGTCCCGTGCACGCCCTGCTGCACTACTAAAATCTGCTTAATTAGCGACGTTAACATAACGTCACTAAATTGCTGACATTAGCGACGTATAACTGAAATGTCGCTAACCGTAGCTACTAGCGACGCAAATAGCGACGTGACAACGACGTATATTAGTTACATGAGTTAGCCGTCGCGAAACGTCGCTATGAAGTTGCTAATAGCGACTAATTTAGCGACGTTCGTAAGAACGTCGCTAAATTCTAATTAAATTAAATTTCCCTCTCCCCCCCCCCCCGATTCATTTCCTTCCATCCATTTTACTATCTCACTCTCTCCCTCCGGTGCTCTCACTCTCACTCTCTCCGGCGCTCTCACTCTCTCCAGCGACTCTCCTCCGGTACGTGACTCTCTCTCTATTTTTGGTGTTGGTGGTTGGGGGGGTGCTGGTGGCTCGGGGGGAGGGACAGGGGGTGCGGGTGGTTGGGGGTGAGGAATGGTTGGGGGTGGCTGGGGGGTGGGACAGGGGGGTGAAGAGGGAGGCTGGGGGGAGGGGAGGGTTAGGGTTCGAGTTAGGGGTGGATGTGTGGGAGGGGAGGGGCGGGGGGGGGGGTGAGGGCGGCTGGGGGGTGAGGGCGGGGGGGGGGGGGGGGGGTTGGGGGTCAGGGGCACCGATAGTGCAAAAAAATCTGATAATTTAGTAATAATTGTTTGTTTTCCGACACCAAAAAATTTGATACTCCGATTCGAAACCACGTACCGATAGTGCCGATATTTGTAACACGTAGTTTTGTTGGTTGGTTAATGCCGTCGTCTATTTTCCTTGATCCCGATACTCATAGGAATGGTCCCGAGTCACGACCGTACTATGTAGTATATTCGTTTTAGTTTGTAGTATATTCGTTTTAGTTTTGAAAGTTTTAGTTTTGAAGTTTATTCGTTTTAGTATGTAGTATGTAGTAGGAATGGTCCCGAGTCACGGCCGTAGTATGTAGTATGTAGTATATTCGTTTTAGTTTTGAAGTTTATTCATATTTGCAGATATCTAGAAATGGCTATATCCATGTATCTGCTAGACCGTTCGTAGATGTACAACCGCATTCGAGATGACAGGTACGGTGTGCGAGATGAATACATCGTCGGAGTAGAACAATTCCTCCAATTCGCGAAGGCATTTTCTCAATCTATGGACGGCATGGACATTAAGTGCCCGTGTACAAAATATCGGAACATGAAGTTTCAACCAGAATTGGATGTGACATATCACTTATACACAAAGGGTTTCCTTCCGAATTACTACCAATGGACCGCACACGGAGAGCTTGTACCTTTAGTATTCCAAACGGAGCCTTATGTGGAGCCTTATATGAATGTCCACAACCGAACTGGTGTCGACAACGAGTACGTGAACATGGTCTTCGAAGCTGTGGGGCCTAGTTTCGATCCATACAATCGTGACGCAGCTGAGGAGGCACCGAATGCCGATGCCGCGAAGTTCATAGAGTTGCTGGAGAATGCAAGGACTCCTTTGTACCCTAGCTGTGAGGACCATTCACCGTTAGAGGTGATCACTCGGCTCTTGAGCATAAAGTCTGAGTTTAACATGTCGCAAGAATGCTACAATAGAGTGCTCGAGTTGATTACTGATATCTTGCCGGAGGGTGCCAAGTTACCGAAAGACTTCTACTGCTCTAAGAGGATGGTGAGGTCCCTCTGGATGGAATATGACAAGATCGATTGCTGTCAGAACGGATGCATGCTTTACTACAAAGATCACAAGGATGCAGAAGTGTGCGAATTCTGTGGTACTGATCGCTACAAGCCAACTACTGCAGGCAAGTCTAGAAGACCGACTGCTTCAATGCACTACTTGCCGTTGACGCCGCAGTTGCAGAGGTTATTCAAGGTGAAAGAGACTGCCAAAAATATGAGTTGGCACAAGCGACAACAGACCGAAGGAGTGTTGGATCACCCATCTGATGGAGAAGCGTGGAAGCACTTCGATCGAGCATATCCTAATTTTGCTTCTGATGTGCGTAATGTAAGGTTGGGGCTCTGCTCTGATGGTTTCACCCTATTTGGTCTTTCAGGCTCCTATATTCATGCTGGCCGGTAATCCTCACTCCGTACAACCTACCGCCTTGGATGTGCATGAAGACACCTTACATGTTCTTAACTATTATCATCCTCGGTCCGAACAACCCGAAGAGGAACATCGACGTGTACTTACAGCCGTTGATAGATGAACTGAAGCAGCTATAGGAAACAGGGGCGTACACGTATGATGCTTCGAAAAAAACAGAATTTTTAGATGCGGGCAGCACTAATGTGGACAATCAACGACTTTTCGGCTTATGAAATATTATCGGGATGGAGCACTCATGGTCGGCTTTCATGTCCGTATTGCATGGACCGTGTTAGCCCAATGATTATATCATGTTTTTGAATATGGCTAATCAATTAAGTTTAACATAATGACATCACTAATATTCATGTAATCACTATTATGTTGCTACTTAAACTTAGCATTATCCTAATGTTAGCATTGTCCCAAATATTCTATATCATATTGCTATGCTTGTATCATGTTGTTTTGTTTGCCTAACATGTATTTGTAGACATGCTGTAAGCATGATCAAACATGATCAAACCAGGACATATGCAATGGGCCAAAGATGGCGTTATACAAGAAGATTTCTCTGAACTGCCTAACGACCTATCCGGGGCCTCGCATCGGGGGTTCCACTGCCCGGTCAGCGGACAGGGGTCGAGGGGGCAGCGCCCCCCGTCAGGGGTTCGGGGGCGAAGCCCCCGAAAGGTATTCAGATTTTTAGATCTGTTTATCTTTGGACGACCGCCGTCAAGTGAAAAAGGCGTCTTCATGCTTGCTCAAATATCTGAAGAAAGGCGTCATCAAAGGGCTCTTGGTTTTCCTATTTCATCAATGTATTTTTCATATTTATTGAGTCTAGGAATACGATGTACACTGCATCGTACTGGCAAATAGGCTACCCAAGAAACGTTTTCAAAATACCCTTTCATTTTGAAAATAAGCCCACTTACAAAAGCCCAAACTACTTCCTAACTGTTTGACTTTTCAAAAATCCCAAAACCAATTTGCAAAAACCCTGACAGAACTCCAACAAAACTCCAGGAGAATTCGGCCAGAGTTCGGCCCGAATTCGGCCAGAGTTCGGCCAGAGTTCGGTTAGTGAACGTTGCTTTTTGAACTTGGTCTTCCTGCAGTTACGGATCCCACCGAGATTTTCTCATAGAGTTCTGCCCGAATTCTGTCAGAATTCTGCCTTTGGAAAAACTATAAATAGAGAAGGATTTCGATCATTTCAACTCACTCATTCACTTTCATATCTCTTCTCTATAAGCCTACTACTTCTTCCAAAGTATTCTGAGCTATTCATTTTCAAATCCCAAGCCAGTTACAATCCTCTAGTCGATTTGCCAGTGCGGTACAGTCTAGAAGTTTCAGAGTGGTTGTAATCGGAGGCTTGATTGAAGGTACACACTTCATAATTGAAGTTGGTCGAGTACTTCGGATCAAAGCTCGCGTTGTAGAAGTTGCAAGAACTTCGGATGAAAACTTGTGGTGATTTTCCATAGTGGATTCAACTGGTAGCAAGAGTTCTACCGACTGGACTAGTCCTCAACAGAGAGAAACCAGTATACATCCTTGTGTTTGCGTTTGCTCTCTACTCTCTACTTTTCATTTACATATCTGTGATATATTATCTGTGATCTTGTTACTAATATTTTTTAAATAGTTAATTTCCGCTGCCTACTCTATTCACCCCCCTCTAGAGTATTGTGCTTTACAACTCGTTCCTACAATCGGTCCTACAGACCGCACTAAGGCTTTTTGTTTGAGACACGGAGGAAAGTCATGCTTCTTTGATTGTCACCGACAGTTCTTGCCGAAAGACCATCCGTACCGTAGGAACAGAACTGCATTCCGTACCGGAGCTATGGAGAAGGGCGATCCACCGCCAATGTGGTCCGGAGAGGACACATAGAAGCAAGTAAAAGAAATCCCAAGTGCTATTGAAGATCCTACAACGAGCAGCCGTTGCAAGGGATTTGGCAAAGATCATAACTGGACTAAAAGGAGTATATTCTGGGATCTGCCATATTGGAGCACAAATCTGATTAGACATAACCTTGACGTCATGCATATCGAGAAGAACGTGTTTGATAACATAATTAATACTGTAATGGACGTCAAGAAAAAGACAAAAGACAATCAGAATGCTAGATTGGACTTAGCCGAAATACGCAGACGCCCTACATTGCACATGATAGACAACGGAAAGGAAAAGCTTTTGCGACCTAAGGCAATCTACTCGCTGGACAAGGAGGACAAAGTGAGACTTTATAGATGGATCCAGGACTTGAAATTTTCGGACGGATATGTCTCCAATCTAAGAAGATGTGTCGACATAAAGGAGTGTAAACTGTCCGGAATGAAGAGCCACGATTGCCACGTATTCATGGAGAGGTTAATTCCTGTTGCATTTCGGGAATTATTACCGCCGGTAGTCTGGGATCCATTAACAGAGCTTAGCATATTCTTCAGAGATCTTTGTTCTTGCAAGTTGCTCGTCGATCGTTTAGAGAAGCAAGAGAAGGACATTGTAGTAACACTTTGCAAACTTGAGAGAGTTTTTCCTCCTGCATTCTTTGACTCAATGGAGCATTTGCCGATTCATCTTATCCATGAGGCTCTTGTTGCTGGACCTGTCGGTTATCGTTGGATGTACCCGTTCGAGCGACAGTTGAACCACCTCAAGAGGAAGGTGAAAAATAAGGCACGGGTGGAGGGTTCTATTTGTGAAGCATATATCCTTGAGGAGATTTTAAACTTCTGTTCCATGTATTTTCAGCCTCATATTGCTACAAACAGAACAAGGGCTCCCAAAAATGACGACGGCTATGAAGTTGGTATTAAGGCAAAGCTGAAAGTATTTACTGCCTACGGAAAACCATCTGGTAAAATAAAAAAAGATATCTAAATGACGACGAGGTTAGCACTGCAATGTTATATGTATTGCTCAACTGCGACGAAGAAGAAGTGGACAAGCTAGAGGGGTAAGTAAAATTATTTCGCGTGCTTCATATTCGTTGCTTCTGAATATAACTAATATACCTATGCTTCGTTGCTTTTCAGCATGTTTAAGGATGAGGTAACGTCCAACAATCCGTACGCAACCGAGGAGGAAGTAGAACAGCAAATGAGACTTCATTTTTCTTTTTGGTTGAGAGCATATGTACGGATATCTTCACAATTTATTTTTTCTGTACATTTATACTTGCACATAATAATTAAGTTAGCATCATTTATATGGTATTTAGGTTGATCGTCCGGAGGCAATCCTTGAGAATGAGTATATTAAAACTCTAGCCAAAGGGCCAATTTATCAAGTGAAGACCTGGCCAAGTTACTGCATAAATGGTTTCAGGTTCAAGTCAACAAATGCTCGAATAAGAGACGACTTCTTGGATTTGGATTCTACGAAGAATAGTTGTTTGTGCATAAATCTTCAAACTACAAAGACGTCGGGCAATAACTTCTTTGGCATCTTACGGGAGATTGTGGAACTGACATACAATTATGCTATAGAACCTTGTAGGATCGTCTTGTTCAGATGTGACTGGTTCGATCCGATCCAAGGTCGAGGTTGGAGAGTTGACAAACATGGTCTTATTGACATAAATTATCGCCGTCGATATCAAGCTTATGAGCCGTTTGTTCTAGCAAGCCAGGCTCAGCTAGTTTACTTTACCAGCTATCCAAAACGAGGAGCCGGGAGATCAGATTGGTGGGCAGTCTGTAAGACTAAAGCTCGGAATACCTTCGATGTCGACGAGATAGCTTATCAGGAAGACGAACTACCTCTTATTACAAATATTGTCGATGTGGACTCAACAAAAGTTCCTCATGACATGTTTCATCAATTGGAAGAGGTAGAAGTATCAGAAGAGGAGGAGAAAGTTGATAGAAGTGAAGAGGAAGAGGAAGAGGAAGAGGAACAAGATGAATTTTCAGAAGAGGATTGAATATGTTTAATTTTCAGATGTAGTATGGTTTACTTTTATTTTTTTTTTAGATGTAGTATGGTTTACTTTTGTTTTAGCGACGTTAATAAGCGACGTTTTCAGATGTACTATGGTTTACTTTTATTTTTTCAGATGTAGAATGGTTTACTTAGCGACGTTTTCAGATGTAGTATGGTATACTTTTGTTTTTTTTAGATGTAGTATGGTATACTTCTGTACTTTTCAGATATGGCTCGACTTGGATCCTTTGGTTCCGGTGCTGGTGGGAGTCGACGAGCCCGACAGTCTCCATCTACCACTCCTCCTACCGACTCCTCATCCCCCCGCACTCCAGTATACACTAGCGGTCTAGTCGCCGGCAGTGTCTCCCTACCCGGCTCTAGCAGTTCGAGGCTAGGGCCTTCTTCTTCTACGCAGCCAGTACCGTCGAGTATTCCAGAGGTCGACCCCACTACTGAGGAGCAAGCCGAGGCCGAGGCCCACGTCGAGGTCGAGGGCGAGGCCGAGGGGCAGGCTGCGGGCAGGGGCAGGAGCAGGGGCAGAGAGTGGGGCAGGGGCATGGTGCAGCTCCCATTTGAGACTTATCCTCCGTGTTGCCCGCAGGGGCGGCCCTGGCCCAGGGCAGGCCGGGCGACGGCCCAGGGCCCCCTGAGGAAAGGGGGCACCAACATGAAACTATCTATACTAGAACTAATATGTATCATGTGTATTTTTTTTAAGAAAAAATATTGTGGTGTAGTGGTTACAATGCTAGACTTATAGTTAATAGGTTCTTGGTTCAAATCTTCACTACAACAAATTTTTGTTTTATTTATATTTTTTTTAACATTATGTATGAGGGCCCATTTTGAAAGTTTCGCCTCGGGCCCCCAATTGCTCAAGGCCGGCCCTGGTTGTCCGGAGGGGAATATGAGGTTGGAGATTTGGGCTTGTACTCGGACCAGGCGGTAAGTAAAATTATTGTATTTAATTTGTTTAAATTTATTATAAACTTGTTAAATAAATTTTAATTTCCATTTTACAGATATCATCCCTCCTTCGTACACCGGTCGCTGGGTACATTCCTGCGACAGAACTACGGGGGACCCTGGATCAACTGGAGGGATGTCCCGGCCGACAAGAAGGCCTTCTGGTTTGAGCACTTTTCGGTACGTAAAAGTTTATTTCCTTTTAACATTTAGTATGTTATGTTATAACTTACGTACTTCTATAATTTTTTCAGCGGACTTACTTCTTCCCTCCCCACCACGCCATTGCTGTCGAGGCTATTTTTTCTAGCGTCGCCAACAAGCTCATTAGGGACGCGATCCTCGACCAAAAGGATCGCGACCGCCGGGGAGAGCCTATTCAGGGTTGGATCTCTGCCACCGACTGGGCGGTAATGAAGAGGAGATTCGAGGAGGAAGCGTACAAGGAGAAGTCCGCAAAGTCTAAAAAATATGACAGACGGGGTCGCAGTGGTGTGGTGGATCACGGTCCATCATGGATTTCTTCACCCATATGGTAATTATCTCACCGTATACCCATAATTAATACTTTATAGTAATATATTTCTTTCAACTTAACTGACAAATCATATAATAATTTCGTAACAGGTTAAATCGGGAGAAGATCCGAATATGGTGACCTTGTTCCTCGCCACGCACACGAAGGGGGAGCGGTTCGTAGACGACAAGGCCCGGGTTACCTACGAAAGTTTTACTTAATGCTAGTTCATTAATATTAATTTTTAGTTACGTAGAAAATTTATATAGATGTTATTTCTAGGCCGAGTTTTAGAAGTTTTACTTAATGCTAGTTCATTAATATTAATTTTTAGCGACCACATGAGAATTCATATAGATGTTATTTCTAGGCCGAGTTTTTGAGGCTTAGGTAGGCCAGGCCGACACGGTCAGAGGGAGCTAGTGCTAGCACTTCCCAGCAGCCCCCGGCCACCGCAGCTCAGTCAGATGACGAGATGTGGATGAGAGCCGTTGGTGG
>JANAVB010034415.1:3418736-3506236 GCA_029216955.1 Iris pallida | reverse complement strand
AGTACGGTGACTTAGTTGTACTGCTACGAGCCTGCGATAGGAACTAAGAAATAGGCATTAGCGGAGAGGTACTCAATCACAGTTAGGAAAAATTCTGATCTAATTCGTGCCATCTACACATTCTTGCTGATAATTGCCTTCTTTTGAAATAACTGTCCTCCTTTGATTATATCGCTTCATTCTCAGTAATTTATTCTTTGTTTGATCTGTCTTCAAGATGGTGGAGACACGATCGCAACGCTCTGGCCTAAGGGATACTACTGAGAGGTCTGCCACTTATCGTCCGACTCAGCAGGACCTTGGGACCGTAACACCTCTTGTTCCAGCTCAGGTGGGAGCGTCTGCAGCTTTTGGAGGTGCTCCTCCACCGGTTCCGAGGACTACCCCAGGAGTTCAGGGGATGCTACTACCACCGCCTCAGGGGACAGTTGATATGGCACAGTTCTTCGCCTTCATGCAGCAGATGATGGAGACTCAGAGGCGCCAGACGGAGGATATGAGGCAGGGCATTGACAATGCCCATCAGCTAGCCATGGTAGCAGTGGAGAAGGTGACTGCCCAGCCGTAGGGAGGGCAGGTTCAGCCATACCAGTCGAAGACACCGGGCATTCAGAAATTCCAGAAGATGCGTCCGCGAGACTTCAAGGGTACGGAGGGCATCCTTTATGCGGACGACTGGATCGAACACATAGAAGAGATCTTCCGCCTTGCAGAGATACCAGCCCGGCTCCAGATAGAGGCAGCGGGCAGCCAGAAGCAGGACCTTGCCCGTACATGGTACCAGACCGACCCCAGGGTTGGTACAGAGGGGCAGACTTGGGAGGCTTTCAAGAAACTTTTTAAGGAGAAGTTCTTCCCCGATACAGCACTTGGCGCTTTGGAGACGCAGTTCGAGAACCTGGTTCAGGGGAAACTGACAGTAGAAGAGTACGCTGGAGAGTTTTGTCGCCTGGGCAGATTTGTGGAGGGCCTTAGCGAGACAGCGAAGGCTAGAAGGTTCAGGAAGGACTTGGTTAAGGAAGTCAATTCATTGACCAAGAGCAACAGAAATGCTACTTTTGAGGAGATTCTGTTGGGAGCTATGGCAGGAGAGGATGACTTGGAGCTCAAGTCCAAGAGGAGTCGAGATGATTCAGGAGGGGCTAGTGGGAGTGGAAAGCGTCCCTGTGTGCAGAAGATAGTACACCAGCCTCAGCAAATGCAGGCACCAGCTCGAGTTCAGCAAGTACAGCATTAGCCTCAAAGTCAGGATCAGAAGATGCAGAGTTGTGCCTACTGCAAGAAGCTGGGACACATTTGGGAGTCTTGTAGGAGGAGATTGAAGGTTTGCCTATTTTGTGGATCCGACGCTCACCAGATAAAGGATTGTCCCTCGGCACCCCCACTTGGTGGAGCACAGGGTCAGAAAGAGGGAGCTAGGCCACCTGTAGTACAACACCATACCCAACACCAGAGGGGTGGAGTTTTTGCACTGAGGGTCGAGGAGACCTATGCTGCAGGTGATGGGTTAGCAGGTCTGCTTTCCTATCCTTCTTCCCCCTTCTTGTTGTGTGATTTCATTAGTACCTGACAGGATAATCTTGTGATGTGCTAGATAGTATAGTAACCCTGTTCGAGACTGTGAATTACGTCCAGTAGGACCATGTTTTCCATGTTTTAGATATAATTTTCTTGACCTTGATTGTCGGAGGATTTAACATAGAAGAAGTGCAACCATCTTAAATTTTGAGGACAAAATTTTTCTAAGGGGGGTTGATTTGTAACCACCATATTTTTAATTTAGAGATATTTTGGTCATTTTGTAATTATTATTTATTAATTTATTGAATTCATGTGATGATATGTGGCTTTGTTTGATGTTTGCATAGTATAAATGGGTTTAACTTAGCCAACCTTGACTAGAAACCTAATAATAATAATTAGAATTAATTTGACCTTGTAGGAATTATTTTAGAATTAATTAGTTATTTTAGAATGATTTAAATAAATTTTTAAGTCATTTTCTAGTTAGCCTTTTTAGCCTTTTTGACATGGGCCTTTTAGCAACTCATGGAGTGCTTGGCCCATGTGTAAACCCTAACCCTAACACCCCTAGCTTGGCCGGCCACAAGCAGTCCCCCCTCTCATTTGTAGAAAACACATTAGCCTCCAAGATCTAGAGCAAACCCTATTCTCCCTTCTCCAAAAACCCTAGTTTGCTCATCCAGAGTCCGTTTCTCCATAAATGAATTCCGTTGCGCTCATAGGAAGGAGAGGATCTTGCTGGAATACTGCTAGCAAGGAGGAGGAGGCATTTGCTCGGGAGGAATCGGCCGACAAAGCGCTCGGGAAATTCTTTTTATTCAGATTCTGACTCTCAATAGGTAAATCCCGATCTACCTTTGTTTCTCCTGAATTTTCTTCATTATTGCATCCATATATGCACCTTTGATCTGTGTATGAAGTTTCGTAGGATTTTGGTTTCGTTTGATAGCGGTATCGGACATGTATCAGTCTCACGTTGCACGTGTTCGGCAAAATGCCACTTAGAATTGAAAAGTGTTAATTTTTATTCTATTTTCACAAAATCCTTCCTTATATGATTTGTAACAACTTTTGTGAAGACGGATCGGAAATCGACACGAATTCGGCATCCGAACGGACACGGACACGCGTGCAGAAGATCCCGTGCACGGTCCCGTGCACGCCCTGCTGTCTGTGCATCATAACTCGACGCACAGAGCTCCATCTCGTGTAAAATTTTATGAGCACGTAGGGGCAACCACTGCCCACTCGCCCGTAAAATTTAATGGCATTTCGTTGAGCGAGCGCGGAGTTATTCGTCGTGCACTGTTCAGCCATTCTGTGCACCCGGCTGAAATTCGGGACTGAAACGCTCTTCATACGCGCACACAACGCGACGAGGGACCTTTCCAGGAGTTCGGAAACATAGCCCTATACCTAGACTACCCAAGGGCTCGACTTCGAGTCGCGAAGTGGCCCCACGCGCGAGCCACGAGCTCCTGGCTTCTTGTGTCGCGTCGCTGCGACTTCGTGTCGTATCAGCATGTACTAGACCTACCCCGTGACCCTACCTAGCCGTGTGCATGAGCTCCTGGCTTCTCGTTGTGCGTATGACGCACATTTGAGCGAGAACGCTCTCTTCGACACGCGGTATCAGTTTTCTGATGCGCACTCCACAGACACGACACGGACACGGTTTCGACTCCGTGGGTGCCCGAGCACGTCACGTATGTCGAGACTAACGTGTGTGTCAAGTTTTGTGATTTATTGTGGAGTATTTTGTGATTTAGGTTTATTTGTCAAAAAATGGGTTTTTCGGCTTTCAAAAATTGAATAGAAAAGGTACATTTTGATTTCTTAACTTTTTAACTTCAATTTCTGAATTTTCGGTTCGTTCATGAGGATTAGGGACTGTAGGGAATGAGTCGTTGGTTTTATTTCCTTTTTATTTATCTATTATGGCTATATATGGGTTTTCTACCTATGTATAGGTATATATACATATAAGTATATATATATACTTTAAATATATATCTATATGTATATTTTTATGTTGTAAGTTTTTGGTTGAGATGCTTTGTTCCAGGTCTGGGATTGCTTTTTCTTTTCAAAAATCAACCCTTCCTTCTTTCCATTTGAGTACACACATAGTTGTATATATATAGGCCTGTATATATATATATATATATATATATATATATATATATATATATATATATATATATATATATATATATATATATATATATATATATATATGGATATATTGTGGTTTTGAGTATAATTTCAGTTGGGGTCTGTTGATTCCAGATTTCAGGAGTTTAACAACAGTCTGTACTTCCCTCACAACTATCCTTGCATAAGTTATATATATATATATATATGTGCGTATGTATAAGTCTTTATATATATATATATATATATATATATATATATATATATATATATATATATATATATATATATATATATATATATAAAAATATATATATATATATATATATATATATATATATATATATATATATATATATATATATATATATATATATATATATATATATATATATATATATCTGTGTGTGTGTGTGTGTGTGTGTGTATTATTGGTTGTGTGATATATATATCCTTATGTGATGGTAGGTTTGTGTTTGTGACCATAGGAGTGTTGTGACAATTTAGGTTCGTCATTTAGAGCTTGGTTTGGTCGAATTGGCCGACAAGTTGACCAAGTTGACAAAAGTCAACTTTGGGTCAAACTTGATCCAAATCGACTCAAACAAACTCCAAATGACTTGAAAACTTGAGTATGACCTAGAAATTAGTAAACGGACTAGATGACTCATAGTTGACCAGGTTTGACCAGAGTTGACCAAGGTTGACTTTGACCTAGAAGAACTTAGAAGTATGTAGAATTGTATTGTAGCCCTTTCTTATAATATGTTAGACCATGTTGTGACTTGTGGTTACCTTAAATAGGTTTACATCACTCCAATTCAGTTACACATCCTCATCAGCAGCTCGGATTGTCAGGCAAGTACATTCTCTGATAGTTCTTTCATTTACTTGTCAAATTCTATATTTCAGTTTTAGTCAGTTCTATTTGATTCTCGGTTACAAATACGAATTGATATTTTCTGGAATTCATGTATACGACACACATACCTTACTTGTCTAGCCTCTATTACAAGAACCATTACAAGAATCACCTACAAGCACCTTCATGTTCTGACTAGATTTATTCTCGATTTACGTGTCGTGTTATGGATTCACTCATATTTGTCGGACGGAGAAATACTTGAGTAGACATGTAAATATTCCTAAATACTCGAACCACCTCCTAATGAATTATATAAGAACGATAGCCGTCCCACACCTGATCAGTGTGTGATGTGCCGGATTACCCTTAGCCGTTTATATGTCGATCTCAGTATTTTAAAACACACTGTGAGTATTGTCTAGAATCTTTACTAGAATCATCACAAGAACCATTACAAGAATCACCCTACTTGGATCATTGAATGGAATCACACTTGACATATATTGTACCACTGGACTCATATCACATTATTCCAGTTCAGCTAGCTTTATTTACAGTCTTCATTGACATGATATTCTGTTTCACAGCTTTTACTTTCCTTGTTCTTTTACTATAGTTTTACATCTTAAACTGTCTCGAATTCCCATGCTTCATCAATAAAATTGTCTATAATTGTTTTATAGTTTTCGTCATTTACTTGGATTTACTTGATGAGATGTATTCGTTCTTGTCCTGACTGGACCTGTTGATAATATTACAGATGTTAGCCCTGAGGATGTTTGCCCTACTCACTATGGATCTAGAGAGGGATTAGCTACCTTTGGCCCCGACTCTCAGGAATGATCGGAAGACTAGTTTAGTAGACTGTTTTAGATTTCTTTACTGGAACTTGAATTGTAATAATTTGAGAGTTGTCTTATTTTGAGTTGTTTGAGATACTATCATTTAGTAGTCTTTATTGTTTTCTTTTAGTTATAGAATTCTGTGTTATCCTATCGTGCTTAGACTGTGATTGAGTTATATTATTTCTGTACTTATCCTCCGTTCGGAGTTGGGATTTAAGACAAGTACATTATATAATTGCGTGAGTTGGTTTAGATAGTGGCCTAGAACAGCGTTCTACCGCCGATTTTGCGGCGTAGGCTGGACGTTGTTACGCACTTGTACCCTTACACTGGGTGTGGGTCGTGACAGAAGTGGGTGGACAGAATAGGGAATGCATCTCTATCGCCACCTTTTCAGTTTTTATCGAAGGCTAACCTTGTGGTTACTTCTTCAGTAATATATATATATATATATATATATATATATATATATATATATATATATATATATATATATAATCAAGAAAAAAAATTGAGGGATGGCACAATGCGGCATTATCGTCGGGAGGGAAGGTGATCCTGATTCAGCACATCCTCTCCTCCATCCCCATTTACACTCTTTCCGCCTGCTCCCCCACAAAGAAGGTGCTCACCTCCATTGAGATCTTCTTCGCCAACTTCTTCTGGGGCCACTGTGACGGTAAGGACAAACATGATTAGGCCAGTTGGGACACCATGGCCAAACCTACCGAGGAGGACGGGCTGGGATTCTGCAGATTAGCGTACGTCGTAGATGCATGTTCCACGAATATGTGGTGGAAGCTCCGCGAGAGTCGCTCCATCTGGGATCAGTTTACGAAGGCCATATATTTCTGCTACTCCCATCCTTCAGCCACAGACTACAACAACAGATCATCTGTATCCTGGCGTCGCATCCTTCACGGACGGCACCTCGCCGAGCCTTTGATCCATATCCAGCTGGGTTCTGGCAATTCGTCCCTCTTCCATGAACGTCGGTCTGGGGATGCCCTTCTTCTGCAGTTACAGACTGCTCCCTCCAACAGCGTTATTCGGGATATTTGGGATAGTGAGGGCGACTGGAACTGGGAGAGGGCCAGGAAATGGTTATGAGAGGAGGCGGCAGCCGCTCTGGCTGCCACTGGGTTAAAGATCAAGACGGACCCCAACGCATTGAGTTGGTCACTCACGAGTGATGGAGCTTTCACGTTAGCTTCGACAAGGAGTTGTCCGAGGCACCGGAGCGCCATCCCCCTTAATTGCCCCTTTCTAGCAGTCTTGCATTCCCCAAAAACGGTCTCTCCTGATTTGAAGAGTGTTCTGCAGGAAGCTTCTCACTGACGATGCGCTTACCACAATTGGCTTCAGTTTAGCTTCAACTTGTCACTGTTGCGCAGCACAGCAGTTAGGGAAAGCCGAGCACATCCTATATTCTGGAGACCTGGCCGTGCAGGTGTGGGACACTCTCTCCCACAGGTGTAGAAAGGACCCGGCTGGTGGAGGCTTCAACGATCTTATTGCCACTAGGGGCTCCGTCTCGCACGGCCATCAGATCGTTGCAGCCGCCATCATGTGGGTCATTTGGAAGAACCGTAACAAATTCAGATACGAAGGCCGTCAATACAACTCTGACCAACTGATCCGGGAGGTCATTAGACAGATCCACAAAGTTAGCAGACTTTGCAAGCACGTCAGGGAGGGTTTCTGGCACTCCTTGCTCTACTGAATAGCTTGGAGCTAGCATGCGGGTTCTTGCCCCAGGCCGCATTTTTCTTGTTGTCTTTTGTTTTTGCGCTTACTTGTAAAGGTTTCGACATTTTGTGCCTTATGCATGAATAAAGACGAGGTTTTGGTGAATATATATATATATATATATATATATATATATATATATATATATATATATATATATATATATATATTTGAAGAAAAAAAAATATATATATATATTTATATATATATTTGAAGAAATGGTAATTTCATTCAAATGCAAAGAGTAAGAGTACATGTACATCCAATCGTCATGCAGAGAATCAGCCTAGTTAATTATCCCACATACATGCTAAGTCTCCATCAATATTGTGAAGTATTCCTGCTATAGTGGTTCGCTGACCTTCAAAAATTCTTTTGTTTCTTTCTCGCTACACGTGCCATACTGCGGATAGCAACCAAATCTTGGCTTTAGTACAGATCTCTTGTCCCTGGCTTGTGAGGCCCCTTATTTCCTCCAGCATCTCATGTAACCTGAGATCTCCTCCCCCTTGTATCCCCATATGATCTATGAAGCGACGCTAAATGTAACTCGATACTGGGCAACGGAAGAAAAGGGGGTCACGAGATTCATCCTCCCCGCTACAAAAGACGCATGCCATAGATGGGATTTGAATTACAAAGCCAGCCAACCTATCCCGCGTCAGGAGCCTATTTATGGTTGCCTTGTGTATGCATAGACTCATCTTGAAGGCCGCTCCTTTGACCCACACCAGCTCTGCCCACGGCACCGCTGGTCGGTGTGGACGCTCCTTCTCGTACGTGCGTCGACTTGAGAAGGCTCCGTCATGCGTATCCTTCCATGCCCATCTTACTCCACCTCCCCGTCTAGTTGAATCGACAGTATTTCATCGGAATACCATCGACTCTCTAGTGTGACCGACACGTTTCAGCGCCCATTCTGGATAAGGACCTGGAGCCTGTCCCAACTCCCAATAAGTTCAAAGACCGGCCACCCCAATTTGTCTATAAGGATCTGGTAATGGAGCCATCCATAGGCTAGTACATTCCTATCATGGATCACTCGGCAGATATATGTCTTAAGTTTGAGTCTCAATCGAAGAATATTCTTGAAGGTGACCGAGTGATTATTATTGATCTCCTGAGTCCAGAAATTATCCTCCTATATATATCTCCTCCTCGTCCATTGAGCCCAAAGAGAATCACCTATTAGGAATTTCCAAGCCAGTCTCAACTTTGCCACTTCGCGAAGGACCCAGAGCGAGCGCATTCCAACTCCCCCTTCCTCTTTGGGCAAGCATTGATCATCCCACGCAATTGAATGCAATCCTCCCTGAAACATGATGTTAGCACATAAAGATTCAACCCTCTTTATGGTATTGTTCGGTAGATGAATGGCTTGCATCCAATATGAGGTAATAGCTAATATAACCGAACGAACGAGCTCTAGCCGGCCGCCAAAGGACAGGATTTGCGATTGCCAACACTCTAAACGTGCCTGGACATATTGGACAAGTCCCTGGCAGTCAACATCTCTTGTATAATTTATAGAGAGTGGTAATCCCAGGTACTTTATAGGCAATTGCCCCAACTCCAAATTGAGTAATTCTGCCCATTTATCTTTTTAGGGACAATCTCTACTAAGGTGTAACCGGCTCTTCTCGCTGTTTAGTTGCAGCCCTGACAATCGTTTGAATTCATCCAATAGTTTGAGTAGCGACGTTAGTCCCTTCTCCGAAGGCTCCAGGAAGACTAGTAAATCGTCTGCGTAAATGAGGTAGGATACAGACGGCAATAAGCGATGGTATAGTGGCTTAACATGACCCTGGACAACTGCAAGGTCCATCACACATGAAAAATACTACATAATTGTCGTGAAAAGATATGGGGACAAAGGATCCCCTTGCCGAAGTCCGCAGTTGCTTCCAAAGTAGCCCTTTGGTTGGCCTTTGATAATTATGTAGAACATAGGCGTGGTGATGCATTCCCGAATCCTGTCTACCCACCATCTAGCGAATCCCATGCTGACCAATATTTTGCAGACGAACTCCCTATTCACCGGGTCGTACGCCTTCTGCAGATCCAGTTTTATACAGCTCTTGCGCCCTCCTGCTTTGTTAAATTTGCGTACTAATTCGTGGGCCAGCAAACAATTTTTCGCTATCGATCTTCCCTTAATAAACGCCGTTTGATTCATTAATATGAGTTCCTGCATCAACCTTTGCATACGAAAGACTATAAGGTTAGTGATAATTTTATAAATAAAATTGCAACAAACTATGGGGTGGAAATCTCCGAGCGCCACAACAGCCTCTCTCTTGGGAACTAATGTTAGGAACGTGTGATTAATTTCTTTCAGTAGCCAGCCAGTATGGAAGAAGTCTTGGACTATATGGAGGATTTGGAATTTTAACTGATCCCAATGTTGTCTGAAGAATCCTGCAATAAACCCATCTGGCCCTGGCATTTCATTAATGTCAGCGTTCTTTATAATCCCCTCATCTCCTCCAAGGTGGTTTCTTTATTTAGAAGAGAGTTCCCTTCCTCAGTAACAATCCGTTTGCGTATTGTCTCCAGAAAGTCTATCAAGTAGCCCTCTTGATTATACAAGGAGCTATAGAATGAGATGGCTTCGGCTTCTAGTCTGGAGTCCTCTGTTAGACCATCTCCAATGGTGATTTCTAAAATTGAGTTCTTATCCTACTTGGCATTGTGCTTTAAGGAGATTTCTATCCTAGTTGGAAGAGTTTCTACATGGAAATTGTAGGCATACAAAATTGTTCTCCAATGGTTCTCCATTTCTATCCTATGTGTCACATAGTAAAAGGACTAATTTAATGGTGTGGAGCACAATAATAATTGTCATGAAAGATAGAGAATTTCTATGAGAGTTTTTACATGTAGAAACTCTCCTCATACATCATTGCCACCTAGGATAGAAATGGTGATAGAAATCACCATTGGAATAGGTTTTTTCTAAAATGGATTTCTTCTATAGAAATAGGGAAGATAGAAACCTCCATTGGAGATGTTCTTATATCCTCCGCCCTCTCGTTAATCAACGAACCAATGGCATTTCTTTTCTGACGCACACGGATAGTTGAGTGGAAAATTTTTGAGCACCTGTCTCCCTCCCTGAGCCACGTCCATTTAGCACATTGCCGAAGTTGGATTTCTTCTTGGAACCGCATGCGCTGAACCTCCTCTTGTAGTGTCTGTTCCTTAGACGCTAACTCTGAGTCCATAGGTGAGGACTGTAATTGACTTTGAATGTCAGCTAGGTCCTTTTCCTTCTCCGTGAGAATGTTGGCCGACCTGGACTTGTTCCAGGCTTTTAGTGCCTCTGAAACCATGAGTTTGGTATTGTGGTTCCTTTTGCATCCTGGTATGATTAGCCTTACGTGCATCATTCATATATACAACCATTTCTTGAGTAGATGTTAGGGATATTGCAAGCAGATTCGTCCTCTGGCCCTTGTCTTTTGCCTAATACCGTGTTCCTTGTCCCACCCATTGTTTTCTCCATCTCCTTGTCCCCCATATCATGCTCCATATGCCCTATTATATGTATCATAAGGGTTCTCCCCTTGGCAAGGTGGAGCATCAAGCCTGTCAGACTCTGTAGCATGATCTCCTTGTTTGTCTTCCCCATTAGGATTTTGCTCTTTTTCCTGGCATTGGGTTTTAGTGTGTCCAAAACAGTAGCAGTTAACACACGATGGTGGAACCCATTCATACGAGATTTTCTGTTCCATCCGCCCCCCATCAGGTACAAGGATATCTATCTTCCGCGGAAGTATGTCTATGGCTGTAACTTCGACGAATATTCGGACATACGATAAACGCTGTCTCCTGGCAGTGGGGAAATCCGTGCGGAGTGGCTTACCGCCCACACTTGCCATTTTCATGATAGACAGGTTACCCCACAACTGAGGGGACAACCAAGACAGCCGAATCCATATTGGGACGCTTGTCAACCTATCTTTTTCAAAGTTTGAGTCAGGATGCCATCTTCTGAGTAGTATCAATCTCTCGTGGAATGTCTAAGGTCCGCCTTGGATGACTTTCTCCAAGTCCTCTTCTAATGCAAATTTGATGAAGTAGAACCCATTCTCCCTTGAGAAGATCTCCATCTCTCCTTTCGGTCGCCATATTCTGTGTGCATAGCCACGTAGTTGACCAATATATGGTCGATTGCCCATGACATATAATATTAGGCTGTTCTTCCAATATTCTGTTGTTTCGCAGATGTCGTCACTTGTGATTTCAATGACCTTCTCGCCGTTGATGATGCGTGGTTCAATATACTGGAGATCAACCTCCTCTTGCGCTGCCGTCGGTTTGCATATATCCGCCCAAGACATTGGCTTGTTCCTCCCCTCATTACTCCCCTCTGATCGATGGACCCGGCCACCATGGTGTCCTTCCGCTCCCTTACCCACCGCTGGGGATACGGGACCTCTCTTCTCCGCTGTTGATGGAGTGCCATTAGCAGTAGCCAGCCCCTTTCCTTTCTGACCCACGTGGTCGCATCCCTGCAGCAACTGGTGCATGCCCTTACGAAACCGGCCACCCCCCGGGACGAAGGATCTCTCCGATCTATCAGTTTTCTCCAATGGCGTTGTCGGATTGCGCTTTTTCCTCCTTTCTACCGTTGTCCATCCCTCCGCCATGTCCCTCCAGTCTGGCGCTTCCTCTGAACTGTGGTATGAACTTGCGAGATTTCGTCCGTCAGCCGCCGATTCATCCACCCTAGGGTTTTCCCCCTCGGGAGGGAGCCCTAGCGCCGACATATATATATATATATATATATATATATATATATCAAAAGTTTAGGCTGCGGAGTCCCGCTAAAGCTCCTCCTCCCTACACTATCGGATTAGGGGGTGGGGATGGGGAAAATAAAGTCTTCACATGCTAGACCAGTAAGAATAGGAAAAAATAATTAGCCATACTAAAGCAATCCATGTAGTTCTCACAGGCTTTTTGGGCCTAGCCAACTGGTGATGGTTGAAGAAGTCTAGTTAAATGTAGGCGTTTGAGAATAAACGCATAAACTATTACTTTAAGAACTGCGTCATAGACAAGACCATGAAACATTGTAACATGTTTGTACAGCTGATGTAGAGAAATAAATGGCTCCAAGTAGTCAAGATAATAGTTTATTAAGACAAATAAACAATATTAGGTTATCAAAATACTAAATTTATAAGTTTATTGGGTTTTTTTGGAATTTTGAAATTGAATATTAAAAAAGAATGCTCTTTTCCAAATCCTTAAAAGTGTCTATCTAAACTCAATTCATTGGCAGCAGCTGGGAGAACAAGAAAGTGGAAGAAAATTCATTTAGCCAGCCCAAATTTACAATGGGCCTTCAAGCACATCATGTTGGACAGCAGCACAGAGAAGCACATTTCTTTTCTTCAATTCCTTTTCTTCTTCTTTTTTGTCTCCTTCTTTTTCTTTTATGTTTTTTTTACTCTATTTTGTTTTTAATACTACTCAAATATATGTACAGGTTGTACATATTTTATACTACTTAAAAAAACAAATAATGTTTTTTTTTTACTTGAGAAGAGTAAACAACAACTCCTTAATATTTTATTACTTGAAAGGAGACATATCCCTAACATTTTTGGCCTTTTATAAAGGCACAACCTAGATGGTTAAGTGACAGCACGGAATAGGGGACAACACGTAATATTTGTTGTTTTGTTAGGGCCTATCATCAAATTTGATTGGGGGCACCACAACCTAAATTCTCTACCTAAGTCTCATTTTTTCCAAACAATCCACTCTCTTCCTCTTCTTCCTACTCTGTTCTTCCCCTTTCATCTTCCTCTTCATCTTCTATGTTTTTTCAACAATTTATTCATCTTCTAATTCTATATTTTTATGTTTATTTCATGTATTTTTAAACATCACTTAATAGACTTTAGGTTAATGATTCGTCAATTGATGTTTTGTTAAATTTTTGAATCCAATATTAGGGTTTCAAAACATCATATTTCAACACAATCTCGTTGGGAACGACATATGACTGCCAGATTTATGACAATTCTAACTATTGTTATGACTGACAGAATACTAGCAATCCTATTAATATTCCTGAGTGATGTCCGTAGCAATTTTAAAAGGATGTTCTGGATATTAGAAATAAACATTTTTTGTGTTAACGGGTATTGAAAAAGCAATTTTTTTTTTGTTGCCTCTAACAATTTAGGTTGTGCCTGTTATTCAATCTATATTCTAGAAACTGAAGATTAAAAAAGAAAAAGAAAAAACGACCGAGATCAAGGCTTGAACTTGGTTCAATGTCCTTAAGACAATATTCGTCCCACATAGATGCTTACGGTTTAATGACGATTTAGTCTCCCAAGATATCACAGAATTCCTCCTCCTAGCAGCAGTTCACGTACCACAGGAACTGAACGAATCAATCTCTCCCTCTCTCTCTCTCTATTGTAGAAATGAATAATTGATGATTTTTATTGATGGGCTACTGCCACAACTTATAGAGGGTCCAACCCCTCTTCATAATACATCTTCCGATGTGGGACTAAAGTCCCTTATTGGTTCTCAACACTTCCCCTCAAGATGGACGATAGATATTAATCATCCCCATCTTGGCTTTGACAGACTCAATGAACTAAGACCTTTAGTCAGACAGTCTGCAACTTGTTCTTCTGAGCGAACATGGTCAATCTTCAGTATCCCTTTTTCCAGCTTCTCCTTGATGAAGAATCGATCGATCTCGATGTGCTTCGTTTTGTCGTGCTGAACTGGATTGTTAGCTATACTTATTGTAGCTTGACTATCGCTCAGAAGATATAACGGTGCTCCCTTGTCCAGCTTCAACTCTGTCAGCAGTGCTCTCACCCATAGTAACTCTGACACTCCCAGAACCCTTGCTCTGTATTCTGCTTTAGCTGACGACTGTGCTACCAATGACTGTTTGTTGCTTCTCAATGAGACCAGGTTTTCTCCTACAAAAATACAGTACCTCGTGGTAGACCTTCTGTCATCTATGCAGCTCGTCCAGTCTGCATCACAGTATCCCTCAACTTTTATGCGTCCATTCTTCTTGAACAATAGCCCTATTTTTGACGCCCCTTTCAGATATCTCAAGATTTGAAATACTACGTCCATATGATCCGTTCTTAGATCATGCATGTAGCGACTCACTACACTCACCGTAAATGAGATATCAGGGCGAGTGTACCCCAGATAAATTAATCTCCCTACAAGTCTTTGATACCTTTCATGATTAACAGGCTCTCATGTTTCTGCTCCTAACTTGCACTTCTGGTCAATTGGAGTGACTGCTGGTTTGCATCCTGGAATCCATGTCTCCTTTAGCAGATCTAGTGCATATTTTCTTTGTGAGAGAACAATTTTGTGTTCGCCGTCACACACCTCGATACCCAGAAAGTACCTCATCACTCATAAATCCTTCACCTCAAACTCCTTCGCGAGTTTTGACTTTAGCTTAGTGATCTCGACTTCATCATCACCTGTGATTACCATATCATCCACATATACAACAAGTATAGTGATGTGGCCTTTTGCATGCTGAAGAAAGACCGTATGATCTGTATTTGTTTGATGGTATTCCATGCCTATAACAGCCTTTCTGAATCTGTCAAACCAGGCTTGAGGAGATTGCTTGAGCCGGTATAGCGACTTCTTTAGTTTACACACTTTACCATGCGACATCCCTCCGTCTGATTCTGTCGCATAGCACCCTAGCGGGGGTTCCATGTACACTTCTTCTTGCAGGTCCCCATGGAGAAAGGTATTCTTTATATCTAACTGGTATAGCTTCCACCCATAGTTTGCTGCAATGGAGACCAGAGTTCTTACCGTGCTCATTTTTACTACTGGACAAACGTCTCATCATATTCGATGTCATATGATTGTGTGTATCCTTTTGCAACCAACCTCGCCTTGTACCGCTCTACTTTTCCTTCTGGCGTCTCCTTCACTTTGTACACCCATTTGCATCCCACAGCTTTCTTTCCTTTGGGTAATGAAACCAGCTTCCATGTCTTATTTTTCTCTAGTGCCCCAAGTTCTTCCATCATTGCATCTTTCCACCTTGGATCTTTCTTTGCTTCCTGCCAATACTTAGGCAAAGAAGTAGAGTCTAAAGATGCAATGAAGGCTCGATAATTCGAAGAAATATTAGAATAAGACAAAAATTTGGCAATGTCATGTTCATAATCATCATAACAACTAAGAGCCTTACCCGTATTGATGTGAGAAGATCTCCTTAAGGGAGCAATAGGTGGTGGAGAGATCATACCATCCAAGTCAGAGAGATCCGCATCAGAATCAGAGTGATTCGGTACGGGGGCAACATATTCAAGAGTTGGGAAAGTTGTAGACGAGGGACTTGGTACAGTAGGCAATGGGCTTGGTACAGTAGGCGCTGGACACGACACAAATACAGTACTTGACTTCTGCTCTCTCCCTCTGTAGACTTGGAGCTTCTTTTTCCTTGTCTGCTTCTCCCCCTGCGTAACATATGTATCTTCTTCTTTATTCTTTGTATCGGAGTCACTGCTTTCTCTTCCTTTCGTCCAATTTTCCACGAACGGGCACGGGACCGATCCGGCTACCACTTTTGGACTTATTATCTCTCCTTCACGTCTAACACCCTCTGTGTTAGGTGTGTCACCAAACGCTGAACCTTCATCCAAACCATAGTATGGTTCCAGTTCTCTGAATGTAATGTCCATGCTTACAAACAGCTTCCCCTCGACTGGGCTCCAACATGCGTATCCTTTCTGAGTCGATGTGTACCCGATGAATACACACTTAACCGCTCTAGGATCCAGTTTGTCAACTCTTTGCCTATTATCTTGGATACCCAAATCCTTTCGGTGGAACAGTGTACGTGGTTGCACTAGTAAGCTTCTCCAACGGTGTCTTCCAGTCCAATACCTGAGATGGCATTCTGTTGATGAGATAAGAGGCTGTCAATACAGCCTGCCCCCATAAGTGTTTCGGGACAATCATAGCCAGCATCATCGTCCGTACGACCTCCAGCAGGTGCCTGTTCTTCCGTTCGGCCACACCATTTTGTGCCGGTGTATAGGCACATGAAGTTTGATGTAGTATTCCATAAGTAGATAAATACTCAGCAACCCTCTTATTAGAATACTCCGTTCCATTGTCAGACCGAAAACACTTAATTTTAACGTTATATTGTGTTTCCATCCGGCGATAAAAATCCTGAAAAGCCTCAAGGACGTCACTTTTATTCTTCATAAGGTAGACCCAGGTCATGCGGGTATAACAGTCAATAAAAGTGACGAACCATCTAAAACCATTAATACCGATTGTAGGACAAGGGTCCCATACGTTCGAATGTATCATATCAAATGCAGCGGAACTTCTATTTCCTGAGCTCACGTACGAGCTCATGGTATGTTTTCCCAACTCACATGTATTACAAAATAAGTTCTCTTTATTAGCCCTTTGATATAAGGACGGATACATTCGACTAATAACTTTAAAGAAAGAATGCCCGACACGCTGGTGATAGAGTAGTAATTCATCTTCTACATTGCGACGTGAAGCATCCAGTTGTGCGTCTGCTACTAGAGATGCCAATACCTTGTCCAGTTCGGTCCTATCCAAGTACCACAGTCCCTTATGACATGTGCTAGTCCCTAGTCGTCGTCCTGTCCCCTTCTCCTGAAAAGTCACCGTAGGAATGTCAAAGAAAACAATACAGTTTAGGTCAAGGATAATGGCACTAATAGATATGAGATTGACAGAAAAAGATAGATCATGTAAAACATTGGTGAGGGTGAGGGAAGGGGTGCATGCGACAGTACATTTACCCATTACAGGTCTGGAGGTACCATCAGCAGTCTGAATGCTCTCCGACGTCGGTAGGTGAGTATAGTCCTAAAACACACCGGGAGACCTCGTGACATGACGAGATGTCCCAGAGTCCATAATCCAACCTGGCTGATGGACAGATGCAAGAGCACACGCAGGTATACCTGTGCTGGTTTGGGCAAAGCAAGTGATGTGATCCCCCGAGATAGATGACACCCCAGGAGTAACTTGACTGTCGTCCGAACCCAGTTTTGTGCCTCCTAAACTCGCGATGAACTCCCTCTCAGCCAATTGATTGTCTCCCCCTTCTTCCGTCAGATTTACTTTGTGTCATCCAAAATAATTTCTCCTTCTACCAGCATATCCTACTCTACCAACACGACGTCCTCCACGACCCCGTCTGCAATTATTCGACTGACCTTGCAGGGGTTTTGGACAAAATCTAATGTAATGTTCCGAGTCACTATAGTTATGGCAAACACCGCCTGCAGAGGGAGGCTGATTGAAGGCAAAAAGGGCAGACTTTTTAATAGCAGCTTGCTCCCTCTGGAAGTAGCCCTTCTTGGACATCAACTTCAATCGAGCTTTTTCTTGTGCCATGGCAGCTATGGCTTCATCTAAGGTTGGAAGTGTGGGTTGTCCGAGTAGTACATTCCTTCTCTGCTCAAACACGGGGTTGAGCCCCTTCAAGAACTTCATCATCCTCTACCACGAAATATATGCCAGAAACGTCTGAAAATGCTTCGCAAATGCCGGTTCGACTTGTGCATCTTCCATCCCAAGAGGATCATAGTGATCCAGATCAGACCAGTATTTCTTCAACAGGGCTGCGTACGCAGAGATGGTACCTTCGTCTTGTGCTACCCTATCGAGTTCATCGTGTAGTTGAAAGATCCGCATAGGGTTGCCCGAGCATGATTACATATCCTTCAAAGTCCGCCATATATCAGCAGCACCCTCTATCGTCTCTATATTGCCCGACACCTGGTCGGTCAAGGAGGCTGTCAACCACCCAGCCACTACGTTGTTGACAATCTTCCAAATAGCAAACTCCTTTGAGGAGGGATCAGTGGGCGCCTTGGTTTGGCCATTGACATAGCCAACCAAGCCACGTCCCTTCAACGTTCGTATCGCCTGCCGCCACCATTTAAGTAGTTGGACGTTCCTTCCAACTTCGTCTCCAGCTTTTCCAACTTCCCTATTTTGTAGAGTGATGGATCTACATCAGTACGGATCACACTAGGGGTCGCCTCGGTCAATCTCTTCGACAAGATATCATCAACCAAGGCCTTCATCTCTTGTGCTGTCAGTTTTTCAGCGATCGAATCCATGGCCTCTTCAACTGTATCTCTAGTCGTCGTCTTCGTCCTCGGCTGCTAACTACTAGTTGTCCTCTTCGTCGGCATCTTCGTCGTCTTCTACTTTACGAATGCGCTATAAACGTGGCCAACACCGGCGCGCGTATGTAAAGTGAATACGTCAGGACACAGGAGAAAACATGATCATTCTCTGTGTAGATCCCTATGTGAAGATCGGGGAAGGAAAAATAAATAAAGAATTTGTTCATTCCAGACGGTGTAATCTAGGAATAGAGAGGGTGCAAATAAAGCATTTGATATCCCTCTATCTTCGAAATACACCATTTTTTACAAAAAAACTACACTTTCTCAATCAAAACAAAGCAACAAACATCAGATCATGTAGCATCTCAAAAGTATAAATATCCAAATAGCAAAATATCGGATTCTTCGTCTTGTCGGCCTTCTGGGCCTTCGGGGGCTGGTGGGCGATCGGGGGGGAGGCTGGTGGAGCCGGGGGGGCAGCCGGGGGGTGCTGCTGGAGCCGGAGGATGGAAAAGGGAAAAAAATTTATTTGGGGGCAGAGGGGAGAGATGAGAGGGGTGGATGGTTATGGCTCAGATTTGGTACTAGATCTGTATATATGAATTACCCAAACATTTCAGACTGTGCATTATATAAACTAGTAAAAGCACGTGCATTGCAAGTAAAATAAAAATGTTTCTAATCTTACCAAAAAATAATTTAAATATTTAAATTCAAATTCAAATTCAAATTCTTGTTTTATATATTTATATTTTAATTATGATTTGTAAAAATTCAATTATATTTTAATTATAATTCCTTATGGATGTATATGAATAAAAGAAATGATATTCGGTTATACGGAAGAAAAGAGAAAAAGTTTAAAATTATAATCTTCTATAAAAAAAATTAAAATTAAATGGGTGATGATATAAATAAGAGTTGGACGGCTCACGTTTGGGCGGTTTCCAAGCCGCATTATATAGTAGAAGATGATAAGACACAAAAACGTCAACAAACACACTGTTAGGAAAGGACACATCCTTTCGAATAGACATAGCGTTGAAAATTTATGGAAGTTTAAAAGAAAAAATCTTCAGACCCAAGCGCGCATGTGTTGCACATTTGGTTAAGTTCTCACACAATCACACAAAATTTGGGCAGCCCTTGGGGCTCAACTCCAAGTAGGGGTGAGCAAATATCGGCCGATACCGAATACGATTAAAAATATTCCGAAAAACTGAACCGTAATTATGTACCGATACCGAATTGCCGAACCGACTAAATTACGGTATAATGGTAATGGTAACGGTTTGAGTGTAATACCATACCGAAAATACTTATATATATATATATATATATATATATATATATATATATATATATATATTTCTTTTTTTTTTCCTTTTTTTGGAACCATGTAAATTGTTTCTGGAATCGCTCCCACTGGAATTCGAACTCCTGACTACTCGGGCCGCATGCATCTCGCTTAACCACTAGGCTAGAGTTCATTTGCAATTTATATATATATATATATATATATATATATATATATATATATATATATATATAGACACACAAAAATATATATATATATATATATATATATATATATATATATATATATATATATATGTATATATATAGACACACACACACACACACA
Source organism: Iris pallida (assembly GCA_029216955.1). Taxonomy (NCBI): domain Eukaryota; kingdom Viridiplantae; phylum Streptophyta; class Magnoliopsida; order Asparagales; family Iridaceae; genus Iris; species Iris pallida. Next base: position 3,486,280 of record JANAVB010034415.1, on the reverse strand, counting down.
CACACACACACTTTTTTTTTAACATTGTTCATGATTAATTTTACACTACTCATTTTCATTTTTATCTTTGTTTTGGTTGGTTTCCTAGAACTTGGAATGGATTGTAGTGGACTTGAACTTATGTTAAGAATGCTAAGAATTGAGTTTTTGATCTTTTGAGCTTATGTTTTGTACTCTTATAGAATTTTGAAGTGAATTTTGGTTAAACTTATACTAGAGATGAAACTTAGTGACCGCGTTTGATCTTTTAAGCTCATTTTTAGGTATTTGCGACTTATTACATATTGTTCTAATAATTTTGATTAATTGTTTGGTTGGTAAAGACTTGGCTTTAAAATTAATGCTTCCAAAAAGTAAAAATATATATTGTAGGTTAAGAGGTTCTACAATATTAAGTGTGTTAATTGATTAAATATTAACTGGTAAAATACCGATACCGAACAAAAATCGACCGAATACCGATTTAACCAAAACCGAAAAAACCGATTCTAAATGGTACGATATTGGTATTGATTTTTCAAATACCGATTTAAAAAAATATAAAAAAAAATCGACCAAATACCGACCGATTATACCGACGCTCACCCCTAACTCTAAGTTAAACTTTCTATTCATATAGAGGAAAAACTTTCTTGTTTTTTTCCCATATGGGACTATGTTTTCCATGTCACTTTATTCATTCACTTGCGGTGTTTGGTACGCAGTAATTTTTTTATTTCTGAAAAATTTAGAGGGGGAAATCTATTCTCAAATTTGTTTAGATTATAAAAATTATTCCCGAAAATTAAGAATACACGAGTGAATAATTTACCCACAAAATATGGAAACTCTATCCCTTACAAATAGGTGGGTATAAAAATTTTGTCCGGACAAATTTTTGTTGTTGCTTTTTTCTTATTTTTCTTTCATTTTTTGTGTTCTTTTTCATTTTTTTAAAATTGTTTTTTTCAGTTTTCTAATCTTTTTTATTTTTAAAGATTTTTTTTGTTATTTTTACCTTTTTCACTTTTTAAGATTGATTTCTTCAACTTTTTTCAAGATTTTGTTGTTGTTTTTTTCTTTGGTTTTTTCACAGTTTTATCATTTTTTTAAAAGTTTTTTGTCTTTTTTTTTCAGGAGTATTTATATATTCACTAAACATGGGAATATAATTTTTCAAAAAATTTAATTACCAAAAGTTTGATTTATGGGATTATAGAATTTTCAATTATGTAGTATTTCGCATATCGCACATATCTTTAGATTATTTTCAGTCTTTATAAAATGTCTTTTTATATACATAATCACCTAACTATCCATGTTAAAATTAATAAATAATTTAATTTATAAACACAGATAATGACATTTTTGAAACAGAAACTACCATGATAAAATTTCTAATGTTTCTTATTATAGAATAGTACATTATTATAATAAGTAACCTAAAACCTTAGTTAACTTCACTTTAGAGTTTCAATTATGAAAATAATTTTACTAAAATAGATACATATCCCAGCAACAAGAAAGAGTATTGTAGTGAGCATTAAGCGGTTTAAAACCGAAAATTGGACAGCGCAGAACGAACTTAGCTATTCGGTTCGGTTCAAAAAAAAATGGGTCGTGTTCGATGTCAAAAACCTGCTAATTCAGTTTTACGGTTCAGTTGCGGTTATTGGATTTCGGGTTCAATTTTAAATCGAAACTGAATTAGGTATTTGAAGTTACCAATTTATCCACAGCTCTAATCCTAAGTATATAACTTAATTTCTACTCTCTCTCCTCACAAAATCATTTGCTGACTTTAGGACTGCCAGCAATTGTGGGAGTCCTGAAATAGACTTATTGTACAGCAGTCCATTTTAGTACACTGTCATAATTTCTGGCAGTGCTCAATACTTCTATAACTGATTAAATTTCTACCATAATTTCAATCTACTTTAATTAAGCTTCAATATTTATAGTCGCGACCCAAAAGAGAAGGACGTTGACGTCGGTCATATAACGCCTCAATCCCAAAATACGTAAGAGTTGGATACGTATACATGTCAGCTACGCATCAAGAGGACTCCAGCCCAGCTCGAATACGTATAAGCTGTCTGGTTGTTCTAGAATCAACTATCTCTCAATCCATATAATAATGATAAAAATAACGAATCAAGTGCACTAAGGTTGATCAGACCGTAGCACACTGATTCTAGAGTATATAAATGTATTAAAGTGGATCCCTAATAATATATTCATCATGAACAAGCTAGAAGAAAATGAAGCTCGTAAAAGACTAGGCTATAATAACAACTAGAATCAAATATATGACAAAATTTCAATACGGAAGAGGAAGATAAAAACATCAACTAAATATACCAGCAGACTTGGTGCAGCAACCATCCTCCATCAACGTATCATACCTTCGTCTAATACCTGGTGAGATCACCAGGTCCATAGGGGACTAGCAAGACACAGAATATACAAGCCTATTTTAACAGTAACAACATGCAATGATAGATAGAAAAATGGTACAAGAAAGTAGAGACTAAAGGAAGTACGGTACTAGAAATAAAACATAAAAAAATGGTATGCCTCAAGAATCGTGCTAATAAATGTGACTAAAAGGAAATCGAGGTAAACCGCAACCCGGTGGTTGCTAAAGGCCCTATAGATTGTAGCCCGGTGGTTGTTAACAACCTATACTGAGTCTCAATCGCAGTCCGGTGGTTGCTAATGATTGAGAGTGGTCAGGTATAGTCACGTCTATAACAAACTCCTCGCCTAAAACTACGAGTCAAGTAGGTCAAGTCAAACATGTCAAATTCAGGTCAAACAGGTCAAGGGATCATGTCATAAGCAAAGCAATACTATTACTAGACATGAACAAAAAAAAATAGAACAAGTGACAGAAAAAAGTAACAATCTACATGTACCAAAAACTAGAAAATAACTATGACATGAATTAGGATAAACATGGAATCAAGTATGACAGAAAAGAATAGCAATCTAGAAATGTATGTAAATACTATAATGTTTGCCAAGGTGTACTTGTCTGGTGTAGCACGTAGAACCAACACTAGCCAGTCAATCAACGAGCCACAAAAGGCAAACTCCTGCAGATGACTCTGGATGCTGAAACAAACATCACCAACGTGTTTGTCATAAAATAAATGTCTAAATTTGCCTACCCAAAAGTTCAATTCTAGAAACAGGACAAAACAGTAATTTTGGGTCAAAACAGTAGACGCCGTTAGACCCGCCTTGTACCGAAAGCGTGCCAACAACTACGATCTCTAAAATCATCAAACTATATGTATACAGGTCTGGTTTGGTGATACGAACCCAATCGTATGTCCAAAGTTAGATTTCGGAGGGCCGTGCATAAATTCGTTCGTTGGATCGGGTTGCGGGACCGCCAAAATAGCGTTCCGATCGACCTTCTCAGAATCAGACCAAACTTGGCTCACAAGACCAAAAAAATGATACGAGTCCAGTGGCATAATTTTTGTCACGATGTGACGAACATGCACAAAGTAATTGAGATTTTGTAAAGTAGTCGATACGGTAATTTTTGACGGATACGCATCAAATTCGTCGTGCACACGCAACTAATTCTAGTTTCGTCAAATTCCACACGTCCGCAACATCCGTACGCATATTTCGATGCTTACGAGTTGTGACAAAGTCGTCCAATTTTTGGGATGGACCCGTTATCAATTTTTTTTCTAATTTTCTAAATTATTTTTGTAGTTTTTTCTCGATCTTTGAGAACTGATTTCTCTGTGCACAGTTAATGAAATTTGAAACTACAAAATAGGTTCTGAAGTCCTATATGTCGTCTAAAACCATCTTTAATTCGATTCTTGAAATTGTAGATATCTAGCCCTAAATTTGTTTTCCAAATCGGACTCGTGGGACGTTTCTAAACTAGTTTTGAGGCAGTTTTTCGACGATCTTTGGATGGATTTTCTGGAAAACCTAGGACATCTAGATTAAAACTAACTAAAAGGTTTACAATTTGTATATGTTGTCTTTGCAAAGAACCAATTGGTTCAAAAATTGACGATGAGACGGAAGAGCAAACTGACCTAAAACTTGGGTTGACAGGCTGCTGCTGCTGTTGCACTTCTATGGCTACTGCGCGATGTTGCTGCGTGCGGCCGTGCTATGCGGTGGCTCTGGACGTCCAACGGCGGCTTCGCGGTGGCGTGCAGTCACTGGCGAGGTGAGGTCGGGTCGGGCTCTGAGTCGAAGGTTCGAGGGTGGTCGTGGATTCTTCTCCGAAAACTGGGATTCGGTTAGATTATTTTGAATATATGCATATATATATATTTGCAATGGTTTGATTCCGGTTTAAATCCTTATTTAATCAATATTTGGGTTATTTTGAAGAGATTTATATTAGGATTTCATTGGAGAATTTTTTGTTTAAAAAGAAGGAGATTTGATTGGGTTTGTAAGAAGATCAAAAACAAATTCCTTTCCTTTCCTTTCCTTTCCTTTCCTTTCCCGAGGGCTCAGTTGGGAAGGAAGAGGAACAGTGCCCGGGGGCACTGTTCACTTCTCTTTTTTATATATATTTTTCCTTTCTTTATATATATACATAGATATTTTTTTATTTTTTATTTATACATAGATATATTTATATATATAGTAACCATATATACACTTATATCTCATATATGATATAATACTCCATAAATTCAAAAAAATCCTAATATTATCTGTTCCTATTGTAGGGTCTATTTACAGTAATATGTATATATATATATATATATATATATATATATATATATATATATATATATATATATATATATATATATATATATATATATATATATATATATATATATATCAAGATAATCCTCCCGTAAATGACTCTTCCTCCCGAGCAGCTCTCCCCCCTCCTCTGGCCGGCCTAGGCCGGCCGCCCCTTCCCCTCAGCCCCCCTCCCTCCGCAGCTCCTCACCGCCACTCTCCGTCCGTCTCCCCCGATGTCGGCCCCCTGGCCCCCAGAGGCGCGGGACTGGCTCCGTCTTCTCCTCCCCGCCGCCCATCAAACCCGCCCCCCCCTTCACCCTCTGCCCCCCCAACCGCCGGCCTTCCCTCCCGCCGCGCAGCCCGGAGCTCTCCTCCCCGCTCCGGTGCCCCGAGCGGCTCCCTTTCCCCCTCGCCGTTGTCGCCCGCCGTCTTCTTGCCTTCCTCTGCCCGGCAGGCGGCTCCGCCGCCTCTGGCCTCCTCCATCATCAAACCGGAGTTCCCGCCCTCTCCATCTGTTTGAATTCTTCCCTACCCCCCTTGGGAGGCGCGAGCCTCAGCTCTACTGTCCTCGGGCCCCCCGCCCACCTACCCCTCGGGTTCTCTGCACAAGCCGCGCATCCCGAGGCATCCCTTCTCGAGCACGCGTCCTGCTACGAGAGACTTCCTGCTGAGCCCTCTTTTGCGCAGTTCTGGAGCACGTTTTCTCCTCCGTTGCGCAGCAACTCTGGACTGCGCTCGCCCAGGGTGGGCCCCCCCTCCCTTGTGCAGTCCAGCTCCATTTATTCCCCAGGCGCAGCTCAGCCCCCCCACTCTGCGCAATCCAGTCTTCCCCCTCTTGTTCACCCCTCCCCCCGAACAATCATTCATCACCCCTCCCTCCTTCCCCCTCCTTCCCTTTCCACTGTGCGCCCCCCTCCCCTGCTCCCCAGAGCGCAGTTCCCCGCCACCCCCTTCAGCCCCCCATCCTCCTTCGCGCATCCATCTCCCAGCCCTCTCGGATCCCCTCCTCTTCCATCGGCCCTCCCGTCGGCAGTTGCTATCCCCCGACGTTCACCAGTTCAGTCGCTTCCGCGCCAGCCGCCTCCCAGCCTCCTCCTACCCTCGCGCAGCTACCCCTGGGCGCCTCCTCTGCAGTGGAGTCTACTGTGGTGCATCCTTCCTTCCTTCCTCCCAGCGCCGGCGCGCCCCCGTCTCTGGCCCGAGCGGTGCACCGCCCTCCTCCATCCCCCCCTCCAACCCCCCCCATTCAGGCAGGCCTCCCCAGGCTCCCTCCTCTTCCCCTGACCCTTGCGTCGGGGTCGTCCCCCCCAGAGTGGCTCCTCTACTGCCGGTTCCGACTCACCCGGAACCTCTGCTCCCAGGCCGTCTCAGCCCTCCTACGCCGCCATGTTGCGTCCAGACCTCACCCCCTCGAAGGGCATTATTCTCCCCGAAGTTCCTCTGCCAGACATCGACTATTCTCCAGAGTCCCCTGCCCCAGTCATCCCCTTCTCTGAGCTGGAAGTGTCCTCGCTGTCAGCGGCCTTTCCTCACACCTTCATTCTGAAATTCTCCTCAGGATGCCCCAAACTTGCCAAGGTTCAGGAAGCCATCGCCAAGTAGAATCTATCGTCTGACTATCGGGTGGCCCTCCTTGACCCCAGACACATCATCCTCCACCTATCTTCGGATCACGATCACAGGACTGTGTGGTCCAAGGACACAGCCAAGATCGAATCCTACCACATGAAGATAATCAAGTGGACCCCGGGATTCAACACCAAAGAAGATTCAGCCACCGCGGCAGCGTGGGTTACCCTCCCTAACCTTCCCCTCATTTTCTTCGTCCCAGCGGCGCTTAGACGCATTGCCAACTCTTTCGGGACGTACGTGGCCACGACGCCCGAGACTAGTAACCTCACCAAAGCCCACTACGCCAAAATCTGTGTTGAACTAGATCTCACATCAGAACCTCCCAACTTCATCACCATCGAGCTAGGCAACCACACCCACACCCAATAAATCCTCTACGACAACCACATACTGTTTTACAACCACTGCCACTTAAGGGGCCACCTTCCGAAGTTTTGCCACCGCCTTCACCCGGAGCTCAAGAAGAAGTCATTCAGAAAAGACGACCTCACAGAGGGAAGATCTCCCAGGTCGCCCATCTTACCTCCCTCGAATTCTCACATTCATTTCGAATCCAGCCCCAACGAGCTAGCATCCAGCGATCCCCCGAGCAGAGCTCTAATCCCTTACACTCCCCAACACATAGCGACCTCCAACCAATTCGCCATTCTCGACTCAGAGGACCCGGAGACGGCAAGCATCCTCGTAGGCTCCTGCCCCTCCGAGCTTCTGCCCCCCTCCCCACCCCCCTCCCGCATCTCCTCGCGAGCGAAGAAGGGTATCGTCTCAGGTAGCGCTGAGCAACAACCCCCTCCAGCGGACAGGAGGCGGACTCCACGGCCTCCCCCCCAATCAACGCAGCACCACATTCACCCAGCGGTAACTAAGTCGAAGACGCTCTAGCCATCCTTGGACCTGACCAAGCGAGGAGAGGTATGCAAGTCTTAGCCGCAGGAGTCCCTCTTCAGCAGTTGTTGACCGAGAGAGCTCACGACTCCCTGGCAATTCCTCCAGAGGATCCCGTTGTTGACTCAGCTGGAGACCTAATAGGTCCCTCCTCAAGTCCAAACGAATACCACAACTGCAATCCCCCAACAACATTGAGAGCGGTAGCGCCGAATTCCTAACAGAGCAAGGTAGGCACAGACAAGACCGTCACCATTCTAACCAGATCCGCCACAAGACGGAACAAAAAACCCTCCCACAATATCTTAAATGCTTAACATCCTATCTTGGAATGTTCGAGGCCTGGCTAATAAATCGACATTAAGGAGAATTTCCAGCCTTCGAAAAATTCACAAGATTGACATCTTCATCATCATTGAACCCAAAATCCCTTCCAAACGACTTAAATCTACCCAACTGGCTCTGGGCCTACCAACTACGATCGCTGGCAGACACGATATTTGGATTCTGGGCTCGAAGGATGTTAATCTGGACATCATTCAGGACTTCCAACAAGCCCTCTCTTACTGGGTAACACACCCCACCCTTTCGGAGCGTGTCATCCTTTCAGCGGTACATGGCAGCTGTGTCATCGCTGAACGCAAAATCCTTTGGAACGATCTTCTCGACACCTATCTCCACAACACCAACACCCCCTGGCTTTGCATAGGGGACTTCAACGCCATCACCCACAGAGAAGAGAAGATCGGAGGTCGTCCCACACCCCTATCAGCAATGCAAGACTTCAACGACTTCATATTCAACGCTCATCTCACTCCTCTCCAGTTCAAAGGCAGCGAATTCACCTGGTGTAATATGCAGGATGGCAATCGCCGTCAATACTCCCATCTGGACAGAGCACTCACCAACGCGCACTGGCACGACATGAGGATCAGCTCCACCCTATCCCACCTCAACTCCACAGAATCCGACCACGCCCCTATTCTGGTGGAAACCAAAAACATCACTCACCTTCCCAAAAAGAACTTCCAATTCCTCGACTTTTGGACCGACCACCCGCAGTTCTCGAGCATCGTTGCAGAAGCTTGGAACAGCCAGGACTCCCCCAACCCTCTCACTCGGGTTAGCAACAAGCTCAAAGCCACCAGGAAAGCCCTTTCCACTTGGAGCAAACAAGCCTTTGGAGACATTTTCCAAGTGATCCGCGTCGCTGAGGACGACATAGCCCGTACAGAAGCCATATTCCTAACCGACCGATCCCCAACGGCCAATGGAGCCCTGAACCTTACCAAGGCCATGCTCAAATTCAGACTCAAAGTTGAGACCGATTTTTGGAAACAGAAAGCCAGACTGAAATGGGACAGCGACGGGGACAAAAACTCTAAATACTTCCACGCCTGCATCAACGACAAAAGAAACAAACTATCGATCCATCATATAGCAGACGAGCACGGCACAATCAGAACTGACCAAAAGGGTATCCAAGAGGCAGCCGTCGATTACTATGCCAATTTATTCTCCAAAGAAATGGTCCACAAAGACCATTCATTCCTCAACCAAATTCCCCCCATCATCAACGACTCTGACAATGCTTTGTTGGAGCGCCCCCTATCCGAACAGGAAGTGAAAGACGCGGTGTGGGCACTGAACGAGCATAGTACCCCCGGACCAGACGGATTTACTGGAGTATTCTTCCGTTCCTGCTGGGAGATCATCAAGCGGGAAATCACCGACACGGCGATTACTTTCCTAGAAGGAGCTCATTACCCCAAAGCCATCTCCAGAGCCAACCTCATCCTCATCCCGAAAAAAGACAACCCCAACTCCTTCCGTGATTTTCGACCGATTAGTCTTTGCACCTTCACCAACAAAATAATATCCAAGATCATTGCTACCAGAATGACAGACATTCTCCCCAAAATCATCTCGGAGGAGCAAAGTGGTTTCGTTCGAGGTAGGAACATCCAGGACAATATCATGCTAGTCCAAGAACTCATCACATGCATGAAGTTTCCCGCTCGAAGGGGCAACATCGCCATCAAAATTGACATGGAGAAAGCCTACGACAGACTCGATTGGCAGTTCATGATCTGGGTCTTCAGAGCTTTCGGATTCTCAGAGATTTGGACCAACACCGTGTGGAGATCCGTCAGCAACCCATGGTTCTCCAAAGTCATCAACGACCAATTCGAGGGCTTTTTTAAATCTAGCCACGGTGTCAGACAAGGCGATCCTCTATCATCCACAATCTTCATCATCGCAGCCGACGCCCTGAGCAGAAACCTCAACAACATGGCCAACACCCCAAATTTCCAGCAATATCATACCGCCAGTGGATGCCCCATCATCACCCTCCTGGCTTTTGCTGACGATTTACTTATCTTCTCTTCTGGGGATGTCGGGTCGATGGAGGTGGTTCACAACACCCTGAAGCGGTACTCCAGATGCTCTAGCCAGAAAATCAACCATTCCAAGAGCATTATCTACGCCCACCACAGCATCAAAATTGAGAATGCTACCAGTCTAACCAACCTCACTTCCTTCTCGGTGGCTCACCCTCTCTTTAACTACCTTGGCTGCCCCCTGGTGTACGGAAGATCCAACGCCAGCATCTTCGAGAACCTCATCACCAAAATCAGGAACAAAATTGAAGGTTGGCATAATGCCACCCTATCCCCAGGCGGTAAAATAATCCTCATCAAACATGTGCTCAACTCCGTCCCTATCCACACCTTAGCGGCTTGTTCCCCAACCAAGAAGGTCCTCACGTCGATCGAGCAGATCTTTTACAAGTTCTTCTGGGGTCACAATGAGGGCCAATACAAACACCACTGGGCCAGCTGGGATACCATGGCCACCCCGATCGTGACCGGCGGGCTAGGATTCACCAAACTCAATCACATCGTCAAAGCCTTCTCTATGAAACTGTGGTAGAAATTACGCACGAGCGAAAACCTATGGACCAGGTTCGTGAAGGCCAGATACTTCAAGCACATCCACCCAGCGATGGCCAGAGCTAATAGCAGATCCTCTGCGGCTTGCCGCCGTATTTTACGGGGCCACGATTTGGCAGATCCGACGATTAGGCTCCATCTGGGCGACGGCAAGGTCAACCTTTTCCTGGAAAGATGGACCGGGGACAGCCTTATCCCGAACATTTCTGGATCTCCAAGCAACAGCAGGATCAAAGACCTGTGGAACCCCACTAATAACGAATGAAACTGGAACCAGATTCGCGACTGGTCCGGCAACAAAACGGTCGACAGCATTCGTCAGCAAGGACTTATCATTGGTCCCGACGCGGACGAGCTGAGATGGTCGCTGGAAGCTTTCGGAGTTTTCTCAGTACGATCGGCAAGAGCTGCGATCCACGAGAACGGCCAAGAGCACTTCATTGCGCGATATTGGCAATCGTGTATCCCCAAGAAATGGTCCTTCCTCCTGTGGAGAGTCATAAGAAAGAGATTGCCAACCGATGAGATCCTTAACTCTATCGGCTTTAGCCTGGCGTCAGCTTGTAATTGTTGTGATGACAGGAAGACAGAGATAATTGACCACATCTTCCGGGAGGGAAGCCTCCCCGACCAATTATGGAGCATCCTCAACCGCATCTACAACATCACTACAGGAGACGGGCGCTTTAACGATCTCCTGACCCTCTGGGGAGTTGCGTCCCACGGCCACCAGATCGTAGCAGCAGCCGCCACCAGGGTAATTTGGAAGAATCGCAACAAAGCGAGATACGAGGGTCACCAATATTCCGCCGAGCAGCTAATTCGGGAAATCCACCGGCAATGTCGCAAAAGGAGTTCACTGTGCTCCCACAGCCCACCAGCATTCTGGCAACCTTTCTTCAGTTAGTTCTGGCAGGCGCGGTTGCCCCCTGCCTTTTTGGTGGTTTTTGCTTTTTGCCTTGTACTCTCTTCAGGTTTCGGCATTTTGAGCCTTGATTAATAAAAAGAGAAGGTTCTTTAAAATATATATATATATATATATATATATATATATATATATATATATATATATATATATATATATATATATATATGTCAAGGATTTAACAAATTTAACAAATAACTATTCAATATTATTTAATAATAACAATCATAAATACATACTAAAATAAACTAACAAGGGGCATAGTATTGGGTGACACATTATTCCTCTATTTTAACTGGTCTAGAAAAGAAATCGTACAATATTCCAAAATGCCATATAATATCTAATAATACCTTATATTATACTTATAACAATTATTTAGAAAATATTTATCAATTCCTAGAAATATATACGAAATATTTGTACACACATAAAATATTTCTACATGGCGTCCTTGGATGCACTAATTGCCTACATGGGCTTAGGTTGGTTTCGTGTCCAGTTCGAACTATATTGGTATAACAGGATCTCCTAAAAAATCAAAACCTTAATAATTAACTAATAATCATTTATAGGGGTTAAGTCACAATTTTGAATGGTTTTCCTAGTGAGAAAACACATATGGCTCAGCCGTCCTACCATGGCTAATATACTAGCCAGAGCACACAACTATACTAACCGTGCCAAAATTTCTAGTCGATATGTATCTCAAAACTTAACCATTACTAAGGCCATATATATATATAGTATTATGCTATTATAAATATAATCTTCATATATACAAAATTATTTTTAAACCTATTTGGTTGTACAACATCCAAAAATAAATATCAACATAATTATACTAAGTCATGGCAACCTAACACGGCTCTTCCACATGGAGCTAGCTAGGTTAGGGTCCAAATATATTTTCTAGTTAAATCGAACCCGAAAAGTCAACCAATGAGCATGTTGTGCCATTTGCAAATAAATTGCACAAGGATATTCGATTGAGTGGCACACCTTAGCATGTGCGTCCTAGGCTCAAAATGGGTCAAAATCATATATTGGGTCAAATGATTTTGATTGATGTCGAGTTCCGAACTTACGTTGGAAGTTAGGTCTAGAGTTATGGTAATTAGTCAAATGGCCTAAATTGACCCAAAGTTGTACGAAGTCAAAAGAATGTTAGGACACAAATTTGGATGAGATATAATATATCAAGTTGAAGGTGGGCTTGTCTACTTCAAAACTTATGAAGTACGTTTCGAAGGATTATCGCATCTTGTGCTCCAAAAAATGAAGCTACGAAAATGTACATCTATAGACATAATTAATAAGAAAATATAATTTAATAAATATACAATCATCTAATCGTATAAAATAAATAAAAAATAACCCCAAAAATCAGGGTCCTTACAGGTCCTAAAAGAAAACGTCCTACCGCATCGGGGCGTCAAGCACGTAAACCTGGAAGAGTTCTTGAGAAACCAATAACTATAAGAGAACCAGAGCCAACTCCTTAGGTTACAAGACGTGGAAGCAAGCACGTTGCAACTCGTTCGAAGCAATCGATGACTCGTCCTAAATCTTTCTCCCCGGATGATGATGATGTGCCCATTGTTCAAAGAAAAGGGGGACGATTGTTCAGACCGTCTCATCCAGCCGAGGAAACAACGAACCCAATCTGTTGCTTTCTGTTGACGTCTATCGAGAACCATGCACGTTTCTTATCAAATATGGAAGGATCTGACGAATTCATTACGTTAATGCAAATTTATAACTTTTGGAATTAATATTATATTTATATTTATACTTTTTTTATCTGGTTTTATTTTCAGAAAAGCTCGCATCTTTTGAGGGTCACCAACCACGCGAAGATGTGCAGTGTAGTACCTCGTCCCTACATCGTGCCCCATTTTCGTCCATGGGGTGCACAAGAAAGAAATATTGTCGCTACCGATTTAGTCAGAACCAATAGATCGGGATCAATTAAAGCGGTCTATCAAAAATGATTAAATTAAGATCATTTTCTCGTTATTGAAAGACTTCTTCGAAATCAAGTCCCATATTCAGCGGGTTGCGCCTCGAGGATAGACTCTACGGCTGAGTCGAGAGAGACCTCACGTTGTCATAATTTTTATGCCGCACTTTCTCTTTAGTTTTCGTGAATACATTTTTGTGAATATTTTTGATGGTTTTCATGGCTTGCATTTTCAAACTTCGCATTCATATAGAACTCCTTGAATGGCACAGTGTTCTAATCAGTTGCTTGTGTAATTTCAGGTGATCGCGTAGGCGACGTCTAAGCGTGGCCAATCAGACCCTCATCTCAACTAAGACTAAGTTAAGTAGCTGCCCTCCTTCCCCTTGACCCTCTGGTTTCAAATCAAACATGAAATAGAAAATGCATGCTTGTATTCATAGTATAGAATCAATAAATTGTAGCATGATTCTTCATGAACACTTGTTATAGATCTGTGAAAAATGAATATTGAATCGATTAACGAATGTTGCAATGATAAGGCGGCACACAAAAAAAGTGGCAAACTCTTAAAGATTTAGTAGACCATGCTTGAATAATTAATTTTAGTCTAGCACGGTCATGGAAAACTTGTGCACAAGATTTCACTTCCTCGAACGGCAACCCGAGGCCAGGGGACCGTTTCGGCCTAGGAGGAACGCAAGATAGCTATGATGGATGCTAGCACGGGTCATTCGGAGCTTTTAGCGGGGCTAGCTACCGGCACTGAAAGAGTCACTGACTCGACTAACCTATACCTACAGGATGGCTTGAATTTCCAGAAACCCCCACTTGCACATTGTTTATAAACTTTTGTTATAAATCTGACAGAAAAGAACATGGTAAGTTACGCTGCAATGGCACGCTCTGCCATGGATAAGATTTATTGTAGTTATGTTATATTGACTATTGAATGCTTGCCTCCATACAAGTTAACATGCAAATTGATCAAGATGGTTAGAAATATCACCAAGTAGCTAGCATGTTTTAGTAAACTGCTTGAACAAATAAGAGCCTGGGTTTTAAATTAGCCATTCGCCAGTACATGTGAACATACTGACCCCTCGCTCTCCACTGGTGCTATAAATCAGGAGGAACGCCAACTAACCAACGCGACGTTCATGTTTTGAAGCTTCGACCGTACATCGAAGACTCTCGCTGTACAAATTTTGAAGGCTCTCTGCAAACAGTCCAAGAATATGTCTCAACTTTCCTCCATTCCAGGTGGCTGGAATACTTTTTTGTAAATAAAGGGATATAATGTATGGAACGACTATCTCATCGACGTTCATTTTGTAATCGAGTCATGTTGTAAGTCTGCACGACATGATTGTAATAAAGTCTTGTAAATGATGTCTATTATCAATAAAATACAAAACTTCTCTATCTTAATGCGTTGTTCAATTTCTCTGCGTACTCACTTAGATGTTTTGGTAATATCCCATCCCTCTCAGCTCAATCGGAGGAATCGAAATGCCAACGGCGTTCGGACTTAGCCATGCAACAACATGTTCGAAGTTCCGCTCAGCCGAGGAGACTCCTCGCTCAGGTGGGTAGCTTCAGTAAACTTGTCCCAGCTTGGCCTTCGTACTAATAAAATAAAAGTTTTCAAATGCACACGTAGACTTGATAATAAAAGAGATGAATCCACATAGCTAAGGGAATAATCCCAACTTGGATCGGATTGAGTTAGAATATGGAAAGGTCCCACGATTGGCTTAAAATTGTTGCACGGTGTACTTTCAAAATGACACTCGGTCCTTCATCCCATGGCTTCGGAGAAGAAAAGTTGGTCTAAGTTGCCATGAGCTATGAACTTAGCCTAAGTAATAGGTATTGCATGTATAAATGCTTGATAAAGCAAGCACGGTCCCATCGTCCAAGGCTTGGCATAGTCTTTGCTCATCCCATGGGTTAAGCTGTATCGTACGGCTTATGGCATAAGTCTAGACATGCAAAGAACTTGGTTGTTCAAGTCGAACGTGTGCACAGCATGTTTCTATGGTGCAAGGCTAGACATAGCCTTTGGTCGTCAAGTTGTTGCACGACTAAGTTAGGCAAAGTTATGATAGGCTATCGAAGTCATAACAAGCACTGTCCCATATTTTCTGTGATTATCAAAGTCACATAGTCCCACGATCTCAAGGCTCATCATATAAAGTATGAGTTGGCCGATAGTATCGCATAGAACACAAGTCAGACTAAGGCACGAGCCACGGTCGGTTCAAGGATAAGTATGCCACGGTCTATGGGACAAATGAATACGTTTGTTCAGGTCTATCCGGAAGGCTATGTAATAGTCGTTCCCTGTGTTTCAAAGAATATAAAGTGCACATGATCGTTGGTCGCCGAGACCAGTCCCGTGGCTTGGGAGTCTCGCATGAAGAATGGAAAGTATGAACATGGATAAAGAAGTTGAAGGAAGTGAAAGCAAGTTGTATTATCTGTAGGCCTTGTATTTACATCGAGTCTAGAAGTCATCGTAGGTGCGTGGTCATGGACAACTTATCGATAAGATGTAGTCTTCTCAAATGATCACCGGGGCACCGGATCATGTCGGCCCGGCAGAAGCGAGTTATAGCTTGTGCCAGTAAGGAATCGGTACGTGCCAACAGCGAATCGACATGGGTAATTCGGGATCTTCTGCATGCGCAAAAAAGGATTCGCCATCTAACCCAGCTATAAGTCCAAGATAGCTTGACATTGTTAGTGACCTTTAATATAGATAAGTATTGTCCCATTGCTCATGGTCAAACCTGATTTTAATAATAGATCAAACTCTGTCTCGATATACGAAACAACTCAGATGTTTACTCAAGACGCTTTGGACACTTGGACACTGATCAAGATTGGATATGTACTCATTCTAGACCGAAGCTATGTTTGCCACTCGAGACTGTATTTCTTTATGCAATATAATTTTTATTTTTATTGAGTCTAGGAATATATTATGCACCACGTCGTACTGATAAATAGGCTATCCAAAATAGTTTCAAAAATGACCTTTGTTTTGAAAAATATCTCTTATTTACAAAAAGCTTCTGAAGGATTTCAAAAAGCCCAAAAATATTTTCTTCAAATATTTCTGACCAAACCGTGACAGAATTCGGCCAGAGTTTGGCCAGAGTGAACGTTGGATTTTTGAACTTGGTCTTCCTTCAGTTGTGGATTGTTACATAGAGTTCTGTCCGAATTCTGCCCAAATTCTGCCAGTGTTCTGTCTTTGGAAAAACTATAAATAGAGAGGAATTCTGATCATTTAAAATGACTCATTCACTTTTATCTCTTCTCTTTTAAAGCTTACGTTTCTTCCAAAGAGTTTTCTAAAAAAGCTTTCATTTTCAAATCCCAAGTCAGTTACAATTCTCTAGTCAATTTTTTGGTACGGTGCGGTCTAGAAGATTTCAGAGAAATTGTAATTAGAGGCTTGATTGAAGAAAGTCGACTTTTCAAAACTGAAGTTGGTTGAGTTCTTCGTATCAAAGTTCGCGTCTGTAGAAATTGCAAGGACTTCGTATGAAAACTTGCGGTATTTTCCAATAGTGGATTAAACTGGAAGCTAAAGTTCTTCCGACTAGACTAGTCCTCACAAGAGGAAAACCAGTATAAATTGCTGTGTTTGCGTTTGCCTTCTGATCTCTCTTCTTTATAGTTATTACTTTGTGATTATTGATATTATTTCTGTGATTTAACTGATAACAAGTTTTTAATTAGCAATATTTCGCTGCCTACTCTATTCACCCTCCTAGAGTATTCTGCTTTACGTACAACTTCGTTCCTACAATTGCTATCAGAGCGGGTTATATAGGTAAAGCAAGATAAAACTGCAGTTATATTTAATTGTTATATAGATCACAGTATTACACATGGCAACTGTAAAATTCACAAGTGAAGGCCAAGCCACAAACAGACCTCCCCTGTTTGACGGCACAAACTACACTTATTGGAAAGCACGGATGAGTTTCTTCTTAAAATCTCTTGATTTTGACTTATAGTCTATAGTTATTGATGGCTACAAAAGGCCTCCTCGTATTACTCTTGAGGGAGTTTTAGTTGATAAACCCCATGATAAATATACTGAGGATGAAAAGAAAAAGGCCAGTCTTGACGCACGTGCTATTAATGCTTTATTTTGTTCTTTAGACATAACTGAATTTAACAGGGTGTCGACTTGCACAACATCAAATAAAGTGTGGAAACTTTTCGAAGTAACCCACGAAGGAACAACATAAGTCAAGGAGTCAAAGATCAGCATACTTACTCAAGAGTACGAAAAGTTCAAGATGAAGTCAAATGAATCCGTCACTCAGATGTTTACGAGATTCTTGGATATTGTAAATCCTTTGTCTTCATTAGGCAAGGAATACAGTAACTATGAGAAGATTCGCAAACTTCTACGAGCTCTCACGAAGAACTAGATTCCAAAGGCTACAACAATGAAGGAAACGACCTCTCAACAATGTCTCTGGAAATACTCATGGATAAGCTACTCACTCACGAGTTGGAACTTCAAGACTTTGAAGATGCTACACCAAAGGAGAAGTTAGAGAAGTCGATCGCTTTCAAGGCTCAACATAGAAGAACTGTCGAAGATGATTCTGACGACAGCGACTCTGAATCTGAAGATCAAGCTCTTCTGGTAAGATAATTCAAGAAGTTCATGAGATTCAGCAGAAAAATAAAAGACAGCAACAGCAACAACAACGAGGAAGATCCTATTTGCTACGGATGTAAGAAGAAAGGACATATGAAGAAAGATTGTCCAACATCATCATCATCAATAAGAAAAAATAGCAAATATGACAAAGGATACCTGAAGAGATCTACATCAAGAAAGTATGCCAATACAAGCATATGGCATGAGAGCGAAGCCAGCGATTCAGAAGACGAACAATCGAATGACGTTGCAAATATATGCTTGATGGTTTGCGATCAGGTAACCACTAATCCTCTGTTTGATCCTTATGATAATTTTACCTTTGAGCAATTAGGAGAGGCTTTCAGTGACCTGTTAAATGACTACAGTAAACTGCGTAGTAAATATGAAACATCTAAGAAGGTACTTAAAGAGTACAAAGGTGAGACAGGAAGACTTACTGACCAACTATCTGATGTTAGAAATAATGATTCTTCTATTGAGTCTGGTGAACTTTCCTCTATTAAGCTGTTGTTACACGAGACTATCAAGTTATTCGAAGAAAAAGACCAAACTATCATCCAGCTAAAGGAAGACCAATATAAGGAGAGAAAGAATCTCCAGTGTGCACAAGTCAGAATGGAAACACTTACATCTAACTATACTAGATTATATGACACCTCCAAAATCTTCGAAATTAGTTTAGAAAACGGCCTGAAGTTGCTGCTTCCTATTCTAATACGTCTCAATTACCGAATCATCGAAACACACCCAAACCAAACATGGTCAGACCAAACCATACCATACCAATGCCCAAGAAGACTAATAGGCATACATTTTTCTATACTAGAAAACCAAAACCTACCAATCATGCACCTCACACTACTTTCAACACTCAATATGCAAACTATCATTATTGTGGCCTCATTCGTCATATATCCTCTGCATGTAGAATCAGAAAGTTAGTAAATCTAAATATTTATGCATGGATACCAAAAACTAACATGTCAGGACCCTACAAGAAATTGGTACCAAGAGTTTCATCTACAAACTATTTTATAGGTAGAACGCCCTTCATATGCTAGAAGCAAATGGATCCTCGATAACGGTTGCTCATGGTACATGACCGGTGATGCATCATTATTCACAACACTTTCGAAAAAGAATAAAGAAGGATACGTCCCCTTCGCTGATAATTTAAGAGGGTACATAATCGGTATCAGTGACATTGGTAAGACTCACTATCCTGTGATTAAAGATGTCTGTCTAGTTACTGAGCTAAAACATAATATGCTCAGCATAAGCCATTTAGCTGATCATAGTTATGGCATTAACTTCGTCAAAGACAAATGTACTATAGTTGATAGCTCAACTGGTAGTACTATCTTTGAAGGTATCAGGGAAGACAATATATATATTTTTTATCTGTTAGAATATGCTAACAAAGCAGGTAGATGCTTGATGGCCAAGAGCATTAAGAGTCAACTATGGTATATGAGACTCGGTCATGCAAACAAGGACACAATTTCAAAACTATCCACAAAGAAGTTGGTACGCGGCTTACCGGACATATTTTTCAAGAAGGATACGGTATGTAGCCAATGTGAAAAGAACAAAGTTACTCGATCCGTCTTTAAATCTAAGAATGTTGTAAGTACCACTAGACCTCTACAATTGTTGCATATGGACTTATTTAGACCTAGTAGAATTGTTAGTCTAGGTGGTAAGTTATATGCCTTTGTCATTATAGATAATTTCTCTAGATACACATGGGTATATTTTCTTGCACGCAAGAACGATGCTTTGTCAGAATTCGTCACCTTTTGCAAGAAAGTACAGAATGAAAAAGGTTTCATGATTACTCGCATTCGTAGTAAACATGGCGACGAATTTAAGAATGCAGAGTTCAAGCAATTATGTGACACACACGATTATTTGCATGAGTTTTTCTGTCCTAGGACTCCACAACAAAATGGAGTTGTGGAACATAAGAACATGACTCTATCTGAAATGGCTAGAGTAATGTTGAACCAGTTTAGTCTACCCAGATACTTTTGGGCTGAAGCTGTCAATACAGCGTGCTATATTCTCTATAGGGTTCTAATTCGACCTATATCGAAGAAGACTCCCTATAAGTTATGATTTGATAGAACACCCACTGTTTCATATTTTAAGATATTTGGTTGTAAGTGCTTTATTCTTAATACTAAAGACAACCTGAGTAAATTTGATAAAAAGGCCGATGAAGGTATCTTTTTAGGTTATGCGGCAAAGAACAAAGGGTATAGAGTCTTCAACAAGAGAACCATGATCATCGAAGAATCAATTAATGTCAAGTTTGATGCATAACCTTTCCACAAAGATACATAACCTTCACACCAAGCACCAAGTATAGCTACTACAAAACCTTTCCACAAAGATGCATAACCTTCACACCAAGCACCAACTGAGTCTTCAAGCAAAGAAGTCGGAACCAGCAATCCTGAGGATATGCCAAAAGAGATGAGATTCTTGGTAGATCATCCAAAGGACTTGGTAATTGGTGAGATTACCAAGGGTGTAAGTACTCGTTCCTCTAATAAAGTTATAGCTTCTTGTGTTGCTTTTGTTTCATAGCTTGAACCCAAAAATATTGAAAAAGCATGTAATGATAATTTTTTGTTAGATGATATGCAAGAGGAATTAAACCAATTCGAACGGAATCAAGTTTGAAAACTTGTTTCCAAGCCCATTGATCATCCGGTCATTGGCACCCATTGGGTATTCCGAAACAAACTGAACGAGAATGGTTTAGTGACTCGTAATAAGGCTCGACTTATAGCTCAAGGATACAATCAAGAAGAAGGTATAGACTATGATGAGACTTATATCCTAATTGCGAGATTAGAATCCATTCGCATGTTATGTGCATTTGCATGATTTTATAATTTCAAGTTATTTCAAATGGATGTTAAAAGCGCATTTTTTTGGTTTTATAAAAGAAGAAGTTTATGTAGCTCAATCTCCAGGTTTTACTGATTTAAATTTTTTTGATTATGTTTTCAAGTTGAAGAAAGCCTTATACGGTTTGAAACAAGCCCCTCGTGCTTGGTACGATCGTCTAAGCTCTTTTCTACTTGACAACTATTTTTCAAAAGAAAAGGTTGACACTACACTGTTTATAAAATCTTTGAATAACAATATTCTTTTGATTCAAATCTATGTAGATGATATTATTTTTGGATCCGCTGATGAATTTCTTTGTCAAAATTTTTTAAAGTGTATGCAGAATGAGTTTGAGATGAGCATGATAGGAGAGCTGAAATTCTTTCTCGGACTGCAAATCAAACAAACCAACAATAGGACATTCATAAATCAAGCAAAGTACACAAAAGATTTATTAAAGAAGTTTGACCTGGAAGCAGTCAAACCACTTAGCACTCCAATGGCGACATCAACCAAGCTTGATATTGATGAACAAGGCAAACCCGTCGACATACGTAAGTATCGAGGTATGATCGATAGCTTACTGTACTTAACTGCTAGTTGACCAGATATTATGTTTAGTATTTGCTTGTGTGCACGTTTTCAAGCCAATCCTAAGGAATCACATCTGTGCGCTGTAAAACCCCTATTTTTTATTATTATTTTTATTATTTTATTAGACTTTAAAAAAATGAATTTATATAATTTATAGTTTTTATAAATTATTAATGTGTTACAAAAATGGTACAAAATTTTGGACCCGGATAAGGGTGTGCGGTATAAGTTCACCCATTGGCACGATTTTATTAATTTATTATTATTAAAGTTATTTTGTGAAGATTTATTAAACATGTTTATTCTATTAAGATATTATTATTATTATTTTGAGTTGATTTATTAGGAATTGAAACTATATATATTTGTAGATATGATTAAATATATCAAATATTTGGATAGATAACAATTAAATTGGTATTTAGATTTTTAAATAGATTTATGGTGGAATTGTATGGGTATATGCTCATGAAACCAACATTTGATATTCTTATTATTTTATTTTATTTAATGTTATTTATGGGGATAAATTTAATATTTACTTTTACCAGTTATTAATATTGAGATTTTATTGTAATTTTTTTTTATATAAAGTTGTACATATATATAAATAAATTAATGATATGGATAGATAATATTAAAATTTAAAATTTAAAAGATTTTGCGTGTGTATATATATATATATATATATATATATATATATATATATATATATATATATATATATATATATATATATATATATATATATATTCAATAGACAAACTTTATTGAATGAAGAAGCGGAAACAACAGCAATCCCGGGTCCCACACGATGACCCAGGCCAAAATTCGAAAATCAAAAGAAAATGAACGGGCGGGAAGGGCCACGCGTCCCGATGGAAGCACGTGGCCCGAAGGAAATTTATATATATATATATATATATATATATATATATATATTTAAGATTTGATAAGAAAGAAAAGAAAAAAAACAAAACACTTGTGGTAGTCGGCCCCACCAATGTGGCAGCCGACCACCCATACCACAAAGAACAAAAAAAGAAGAAGTAAGCAACACATCTCCACACCCAAAAGCAGCAGCCAACCCACAAGTGGCTGACCCCCTTTACAAAGAAACAAGCAACATTAGCAGTAGCAGCACTATTTAAGCCGAAACACCCAACCCTTTATATATATACACATATACATACATATTTGATTCTAAAGAAAAACCCTAATCTCCTCCTCTTTCCTCCTTCCTTCCTCCCCTCCCTCTCCTCGGCGTGCGTGCCCAGCCTCGCCGGAGGGATGGCAGTCCCGCCTCACGGTCTCCACGGCGACAATAACAAACACCACAACAGTTTTCCACTTTAAGGTACTCAACTTCCCCGATCGATTTCTTTGTCAATTCTACTCCGATTTTCGATCCGTAAATTCGTGTAGAAAGTCCACATGACCCTCTTCGAGATCCCCTAGGTGGATTTCGACATGGCCATCCAACTTGCTCAAAAAATCGAGGCGAAGTAGGAGAAAAATCACTTTTCTGGAATATTAAAAACTGTTTTGAAACATCAACTTGTCGGCCAATTTTCGTTCTGTGCATTAAAATTTTTAGAAACTAATTAAAAGCAATCAAAGACAACATAATCGAGATTGTAACGCACCTTCTGTATTCAGTTTTCATTTAGTATGTAAAAAGTTACACGTGGTTAAAGTTTCACGAAAAATTATAAATTATGTTTTCAAAAATTAGAAAAACACCCCGATACAGCGGGCGCCCCGACAAACCGGGCGACGTGGTCGCGCATTATATGAATTGAAAGGCGCGTATGGATGTTGTCGACGCGTGAAAACTGACGAAACCCGATTTTGTTGCATGTGCGCGACGAAATCAGTGTGTATCCATCGAGATACCCCCGTATCGACCCTTCGCAAATTAAGTCACAACTTTGTGCACACTCATCAAATCACGACGAAACTTGTGCCATTAGACTCAAAATAGTTTTCTGGTCCTGTATGCCAAGTTTGGTTCAATTCTGAGAAGGTTGATCGGGACGCTATTTTGGCGGACCCACAATTCTACTCAACGGGCGATTTTGTGCACGGTCCACCGAAATCCAAAATTGGACATACCATTGGGTTCGTCTCATCAAAACAAATCCTTAGACATGTAGTTTGACGACTTTAGAGACCGTAGATTCGGGCGCACATTTCGGTGCAAAACGGATCCAACGACGTACATCGTTTTGACCCAAAATTATGATTTTACCCCTGTTCCAGAATTAGACTTTTGGATAGGCGCTTTCTAGTTATATCTTTTATACCGAGTGCATTTTTTATCTTTGTTTCAGCGTCCGGAGTTGTTTGGAGATTGAGACGTTTCTTGGCTGACATTATGATTTCCTGGACTTTCCATTTTGTACCACCAGGCAAGATACCTTACTATTATACTGTTTATATTCAGTTTGCATTTTATTACATATCACTGTTCATTTATTTCTAGTTTTTACAGTTCTTTATTTACTGTCTGCTCAGTGATATTAGCTGTACTTTGTTATTATCCTTTGGTTGCATATGGACTTAGAGTTAAGAGACTACCGTTTGTAGTGTATTGCATATACCTTGACACATTTGTACCACGAGGATGTGTGAGAGGATTAGCATGTAGAGGTCCTTGCGTGTTGGCTGATCCCCAGTGCGTATGCGTTAGGTCTAACTGTCAGTATTTGTATATTAGAAGACTTGACGGTTAGTAGTGTTACATGGTCGTGGATGCGACATGATAGGTACATTGGGGGGGAGAACATTTTCTTGTCGTATGGGCTTCGATTGCACTTCCCTTGTAACCCGGAAGCTCCGCTGGAGATACGGGTATGTTGAGCCTCTTAGGTTTACCACTGTCGTTTTTGAACGTCATGCGCTGCGATTACTGGTGCCCAAGTGGGGACTATACCAGATTCCATTTAAAGCCAGGGCTCATGCGACGAAAGGTTTGTTCTTAACTGCATCTTGCTTGATTCCTTTTCTACCGTTGATTCTTACTTTCGTGCTTAGTGTCAACTCGGAAGATGACTACACTAGTATATACTCATAGGTCAAACACATGGCTAGAATGGTTATATGGGCAATTGGAATACATTTAAGACTCTAGTTGAGTTAAAAAGTTTTTTTTTAAAAAGAAAGTTTGATTTAATGATTAGTAATTTGTAAAGTAGGATATTACCAAGAAAAGTTTTAATTTTAAGATTTCTAAATAGTAAACACAATAGGATTGATACTGCAGGAAGGAAAAAAAAATATATAGCTAGAATCTTTATACCATTGATTTAAGAAATTGATTGGCTTTTTAAGGTTTGATATTTATTATTTATTGGGTTATAGCTATACATCTTTGAACAAGTATAAAATTGATTTGCTTTCGAGTTGTGATATTTATAATTTTTGGATGATAGATATACATCTTTAAACAAATATAAAAATTTATTTGATTTTCGAGTTTTGATGTTTATGATTTATTGGATTATAGTTATACACCTTTGAACAGTTATAAACTTGGTTTGAAAATGATCTTAGATTTTAAATGTGGTTGTAGAAATTATTTAAATTTGCGTCGTACAACTTGTAATTTTCGTGTTTAGTAAATTTTAAATTTTAAGTGGAAGTAATGATGGTGAATTTTGGTTTAAAATATTTGAAAGTTATGAAAACAAATTTTGAGAATTTTTCTTTATTTTTAATGGTGTTCTATGATTGAGGATTTACAAATCTATTTAGATTTTTTTTATTTGTGAATTTGGATATCAAATTTCGTAAAAAAAATAATTTTATGACTGATACGATTATTTGAAGATATAGTTTAATGTTGGATTGCTAATATCACCAAATTTTTAAAATAAAATAAAAATATATTAATGATGTGATAAGGTTGTTTTGGTCGGTCAAATAAAGTTACCATTTAAAAGATGTGATTATGTTGGAATAACTTAGTATGAGTAGAAGTTATAATTGATGAGTGCATTAAAATATTGAGCTAAAATTTTGAGATTGTTTTGTATGTGCTAGAAATTTTTATCTGGGAGCTATTAATTTTTGTAGAGTTTTAAAGTTATGATTGATTATGGGTATTTTATACATAGATTCATGATTTATGAACTCTTGAGTTTGAAAGTTGAATTAAAAATGTAAAATTTTGAAAAAGTCAGTAGTAACAGAATAAAAGTTTGCTTTGAGATTTATGAAAGTAATTTAAATTTTTTTCATGATAAATTTGAACGGCTTTGAGTTAATACAAATTTTGGTGGCTTATTTTTGAAAGTTTAATTTTGAAACTTTTGGAGGAACCTTGAGCTAAAATTTTAAAGTAGGCCATCAAGATAGCTCTAATAAGATAGATGTACTCCACACTAATTGCTGTCACTCATGACCATGATAGTAGTATATACACAAGTGTTGTTAGTCATCTACCCAGCTATGTAACTGTATTTCCACCTCGACTTACTCGACCTTCCTTCAATTCTAGATCTTTTAATTGCGACCTTCTAACCCATTTACAATTTGAATAATGAGTTAATGGTTCCTTAACTGTACTCATCTAGGAGACTATCTTCTTTCCGAAATTGTGTTACTAAATTATTTTTACTGGATTCTTTAATTAATTTTAATTCGTACTTTAACTTGATCTTCTATATTTTGTGCATTAATTATCACATCGTGAGCTCCCACTTTCTATTTTAGATCTTTTGGCATTCCTTACCATGACTTAGATATTTGGAGCACAACACTAGACTTTTCCTTCCAACAAATTTCATATGTAAGGCCTAGACAAGCCCATCTTTATGTAGATATATCATGTCCCACTAAAATACATCTCCTTGTACACTATTTTCATGATATGACCTTCTGATCAAAATGGCTAAACTCTAACCTTTACCATGATATCGATATATTTTTTGACCACGGATAGGGATTCCATCTCGACTCAATTCTTTCGACCGATATGTGATTTTGTTCTACTTAATTCCGTAAATGCTTAAATTTGTGTTTTATCTTGATTGCTTGACCCATTGTCCCATCACACTACTAGTTTAACTCTCGTAAGTTTGGTAGAATACATGACGACCTAACAAACCCTTTATCCTTGTGACCCTATTGATGAGTTCACTTAGACTAGAAATTCAGAGGACCTTAACTTATCTAGACAACCAAACCGTAAGTAAAGAAAACTAGGACAACTGTATAGGCCCACAATTCGGGCAAGACTCGATTTTAAAAGATCTTAGACTAATTAAATTCTTTCATCACTACCTTCCCTACTCATATTTCGACAATCTTATGCTGCTAATTGGCCTCACTTTTGCAAGCTTACTTTTACCAAGCTTGATCATGACATATTTTATTGGGTGCACCCACTAACATATTGTCTAATCAGAACCGGTGCATAATTGTATGATCAACCTATTGCACTTTGTTTCGCCTTCGTATAGTATTCAACGTGGATGAAGACATAGTTAAACTTGCCTTAGAGTCTCATCCGCGATAGCCTTGTCAATTCTCTTTTGAATTATTTTTGTTGTCTATGAACCCCGTATTCGTACTCAATAGCACCGTCTTTGAAACCTTTCTTGTTCTTGTCTTTTACTTATTTTGGCAAGACGAGGCACTGTACTTGCTAGATAGACTCAAGGTATTATCTTTGGTTGCCCTAGAATTGTTAGCGTGCCCTTCCAATTATTCTTGAGCACTCTAGAATGATTCTGATCGTTCACTTAAATCAAACTCTCAACCAAGACGGTTAGTATCCAGTTTTCCCTCAAGGAACCATATTCCCCAAATGTCTAATTATCCTCTTGATCTACTAAATTTCTCACTATTTTATTCGGGTTATCAAATTTTGTCACCTTCATTAGCAACCCTTATTCAATTCCATAACCATGATATATTTTTGTATATATCGACACTACAATTTTCTATTGCATGGTGGTATTGAACGCCGTTTTATCGTCTCCTCCAAAATTTAATTGTATTTTGGTATTGACGAACTCTTCCTATCCCTCAACCCTATCTACCCTATTAATCCTAAATTTCGAGGACAAATTTTTTGTAAGTTGGATAGTATGTAAAACCCCTATTTTTTATTATTTTATTAGACTTAAAAAATAAATTTATACAATTTATGGTTTTTATAAATTATTAATGTGTTACAAAAATGGTACAAAATTTTGGATCCGGATAAGGGTGTGCGGTATAAGTTCACCCATTGGGACGATTTTATTAATTTATTATTATTAAAGTTATTTTTTGGAGATTTATTAAACATGTTTATTCTATTAAGATATTATTATTATTTTGAGTTGAATTATTGTGAATTGAAACTATATATATATTAGTGTTAATATTAGTGTTAATATTAATGTTAATATGGATCATGAAACCACCAGTTGATTTATTAAACCACCATTTGATATTCATATTAACACTAGTATATATATTATTAAAGTTCACCCATTGGAAGCGGATCAAAAGCCCCCCTTAGAAAACCCCCTAAAAAACCTCTCACTCTAATTTGTAATTTAATGTTAATATTAGTGTTAATATTAATGTTAATATTAATATTAATGTTAATATTAACATTAAATACTAAAATTAACATTAAACTTAACATTAAAATTAATATTAACATTAACATTAACATCAACATTAATATCAACATTAACATTAATATTAAAAAAATAAAAAAATTAATATTAACATTAACATTAATATTAACATTAATATTAACATTAACATTAATATTAACATTAATATTACGAATTAGAGTGAGGGGGGTTTTTAGGGAGTTTTCTAAGGGGGGCTTTTGATCCGCTCCCTATATATATATGTAGATATGATTAAATATATCAAATATTTGGATAGATAACAATTAAATTGGTATTTAGATTTTTAAATAGATTTATGGTGGAATTGTATGGGTATATGCTCATGAAACCACCATTTGATATTCTTATTATTTTATTTTATTTAATGTTATTTATGGGGATAAATTCAATATTTACTTTTACCAGTTATTAATATTGAGATTTTATTGTAAATTTTTTTATATAAAGTTGTACATATATATAAATAAATAAATGATATGGATAGATAATATTAAAATTTAGAAGATTTTGCGTGTATATATATATATATATATATATATATATATATATATATATATATATATATATATATATATATATATATATATATATATATATATATATATATAAGATTTGATAAGAAAGAAAAAAATAAAACAAAACAAAACAAAACACTTGTGGTGGTCGGCCCCACCAATGTGGCAGTCGACGACCCATACCACAAAGAACAAAAAGAAGAAGAAGCAAGCAACGCATCTCCACACCCAAGAGCAGCAGCCAACCCACAAGTGGCCGACCCCCTTTACAAAGAAACCAGCAACATTAGCAGTAGGCGCACTATTTAAGCCGAAACACCCAACCCTTTATATATATACACATATACATACATATTTGATTCTAAAGAAAAACCCTAATCTCCTCCTCTTTCCTCCTTCCTTCCTCCTCCCTCTCTCCTCGGCATGCGTGCCCAGCCTCGCCGGAGAGATGGCAGTCCCGTCTCACGGTCGCCACGACGACAACAACAAACACCACAACATTTTTCCACTTTAAGGTATTCAACTTCTCCGATCGATTTCTCTGTCAATTCTACTCCGATTTTCGATCCGTAAATTTGTGTAGAAAGCACACATGACCCTCTTCGAGATCCCCCAGGTGGATTTCGACATGGCCATCCAAGTTGCTCGAAAAATCGAGGCGAAGTTGGAGAAAAACCACTTTTCTGGAATATTAAAAACTGTTTTGAAACATCAACTTGTCGGCCAATTTTCGTTATGTGTATTAAAATTTTGTAGAAACTAATTGAAGGCAATCAAATACAACATAAATGAGATTATAAAGCACCTTCTGGATTCACTTTTCATCTAGTATGTAAAAAGTTACACGTGGTTAAAGTTTTATGAAAAATTATAAATTCTGTTTTCGAAAATTAGAAAAACACCCCGATACAGTGTGCGTCCCGACAAATCGGACGACGTGGTCACGCACTGTACGCATCGAAAGGCGCGTATGGATGTTATCGACGCATGGAAACTAACGGAACCCGATTTTATTGCATGTGCGCGATGAAATCAGTATGTATCCGTGGTCACTGTTCATTTATTTCTAGTTTTTACAGTACTTGATTTACTGTCTGCTCAGAAATATTAGCTGTACTTTGTTATTATCCTTTGGTTGCATATGGACTTAGAGTTAAGAGACTACCGTTTGTAGTGTATTGCATATATCTTGACACAGTTGTACCACGAGGATGTGTGAGATGAGTAGCATGTAGAGGTCTTGCGTGTTGGCTGATCCCCAGTGCGCATGCATTAGGTCTAACTGTCAATAGTTGTATAATAGAAGACTTGACGGTTCATAGTATTACATGGTCGTGGATGCGACATGATAGGTACATTGGATCGAGAGAACATTTCCTTGTCGTATGGGCTTCGATTGTACTTTTCTTGTAATCCGGAAGCTCCGCTGGAGATACGGGTATGTTGAGCCTCTCAGGTTTGCCATTGTCGTTTTTGAACGTCATACGCTGTGGTCACTGGTGCCCAAGTGGGGACTATACCAGATCCCATTTACAGCCAGGGCTCATGCGATGAAAGGTTTGTTCTTAACTACATGTTCACTTTAGTATGGTTAGAGTACCTTATTGTTGTCTTGTCACTTACTTTTATTTGTGGCATATTTTATATTCAGTATTTATATGGCATGTTTATTGTATCTTGTTACGTCCCTCTGAGGATCTGGTTATCTCTCCAGGTGTGTGCTTCTGTGATAGTTGCAGGTGTTCTAGCCTAGGCCGTGATCTTCTCCATCCTTTCGAAGATGATTGCACTTGGCTCGTCTTGTTATTTCATATATTCTTTCTTGTGTTTTTTTTTCTTTTGAGATAGTTGGTAGTAGATTTGTCTCCACTTAACTACATGTATAAACAACAAAATTCATAGTTGATGAGATTTAGTTATCATGGTTTACTGCATTTTAAAGCTTATGTACACGTACGAGGATTTTCGTATATTGGAGTATACTTCGTATATGTACAGATGACATAGAGACGTACCTTGTCCTAAGTATTTTAGGACAGTGGCGTTACATGCGCAGTTAAACGTATCTTCCGATACCTTAAAGGCACGTCTTCTGTCGGCTTATGGCATCCTAAAACCACGTCATTTGACCTAACCGGTTATTTCGATGCTGATTTTGCCGGATGCAAAGTAGATAGAAAAAGTACCAGCGCACATGTCATTTTCTAGGAAAAGTCCTAGTCTCTTGGTTTAGCAAGAAGCAAAATTCTGTCACATTATCAACAACTGAGGCTGAGTATATCGCCGCAGGATGTTGTTGTGCACAAATTTTGTGGATGAAGCAAACTTTAGAAAACTTTGGATTACATTTCACACACATACCCATTTTCTGTGATAACACTAGTTCTATTAATTTGACTAAAAATTCAGTATGTCACTCTCGTACTAAGCATATCGAGATTTGACATCATTTTCTTAGAGATCATCAACAAAATAGAGATATAGACCTTGTATACATAGACACAAGGAATCAATTGGCTGACATTTTCACAAAATCTCTAGCGGAAGATCGTTTCAATTATTTACGTCGAGAATTAGGAATTTTAGATGTCAATAATATTAATTAATTTTGTTTTATCAATTAGTTTATTCGATACTTAATAACTATTTTTGAAACAAGCCTACAAAGAGTCTGTCTGTCACTACGACTACGGTTGAAGCGAAGCAATACTTAATTATTCTCCGGTAAACTCCAGTTAGCTGGGACAGTACTCCTACAGCTAATCTGAAACAGATGTTGAGTAAAGAAAATTAATTTATAAAATAATATTAATTATATTATTTGAAGTTTAAAATAACTAAACTTTGAATTAAACATTTGAAATGAGTTGATGAAAAGGATATGGCCTACAATATTTTTTAAAATCCAGGAGAACCCTAGGCGAATTCTGCCCGAGTTCGGTCCGAATTCGGCCAGAGTTCTGTTGGTGATGTAAGTTTTCAAGTCAGAACCCGATGCCTTCTCCTCTTCATCTCTTACAAACTATTTCATCATAGCAGCAGCAGCAGCCGAAGAACCCCTAAACCCTAGCTTTTCTCCACTCCTTTTCTTCCAATCTACGTGGAGAGTTCCATCCAAAATTTGGATTCGTGCGAAGAATTGCGTCCACTACAACATACTTGATTCTCGGAAGGTATAAATCTTTCTCTCCTCCACTTTCAAATTCTTAGGGTTACTTAGTTTTGGAAAAGAATGCCTAAGGGATTCAATCCTTTCAGGAGGAAGAAGGCCAATGCCAGTAAAGGGGCATCGTCTTCCGATCCGAACATGGATTCACTCTTTTCCCCGGTCCAATCGGATGACGGCATGTCAGATGAGTTTTACTTCAAAACTCATGACCAAGCTTTGCTTTGGTATGCCGACTTTGCTATGCGTACAATATGCACAGGTGCTCCAATTAAATGGACTGTATTTCCAGATCATCGTCCTTTATTTGAGGTATTAGGGTTACACCGTCTCGTTACCCAACAATTTCCTATAGCTACTAATGCCCTTAGACTATTCTATTGTAACTTCATGTTAGACACATTTATCGCAAGAACTCGTTTTGGCAGAATCGATATCGAGTTCGATGATGTGTTGCTAGCAGAAATCCTTGGTATTCCAAACGAAGGTGCCCCGCTCGATGACATCACCGACTTCAACTTTTCCGAGGGCACGACTCTAGTTAGTTTCAAGAATGAGTTTTGTACGCCAGCACATGCTCGTCCTAGAAAGTTCAAGGCCAATAACTTGAACTTGTTTAACTACGAGTTACATCGCATCATCTATTCCACTATTCTTCCGAAATCCACTTCAAAAGATGATGCCACTGCACTAGAACTCGCTGCTCTCTATCAGATTCTTAAGGGGATTCCTTTTTCAGCCCTTAAGACTATCATCCAGATGATGGGAAGATATCGCGGAAGAGAACGCAATCTCTTTTATGCGATGCTTATCCCTCGCATCTTTCAGTGTTTTGATATCGACTTATCTACTTGCGCTCTGGAACCTGAGCCCAAGTTTCTCAAGCTTTCTCGTCGTAGTATTGCCACTTCTCCTCCACCTCCTGCACCTGCTCCTACTGTACCTGTTCCTCGTCAGACCTACCCTATAACTTTTGAGGGTATTCATCAGCACCTTACGGATATGCAGACTTTCTTTGTTGACACTTCCAGGGAACGTGATTTCCGTAACGTGAATCGGTTCCAGGCTATTGCCAACTCGTTTGCCGATCTCCGATTTTCCCAGACGGGTCATTCTTGTAGCTCTCTTCATGGAGACCCTACTGTATCTGGTTACCGCATTAAGGATGAGGCGGTCCATTCTCTGTTCCAGCTAGGGAATGCTTATGATTGGTACCGTAGTTTTGGTGCTACTCCACACACCTTTGGAGCTGGCACATCTGGAGCTGGTCCATCCGGATATGGTAGACATGCTGGCACTGTAGATGATGATGATGACGATGAGGATGATATGTGATTTGTCGTACTATTGAGACTGAATTTATTATCTTTGTTTACTTGGAAATGCTCCGACATTCTAAGCTAGTATCAGTACTCTTATTTGGTTGTTATTTCTTGTGTTACTTTTGTGTGATGAACATGTTATATATTTTCTTCAGCATATTTTATTCACTTTATCATTTTTCTCATAGCATTATCTTTTATTATGCTTCCATTTACACTATCTGTGACATTTATACCATGCCTGTGATAAAAAAAATTTATATCTATACTTTGTGTTTCTTCACTGATTGTTACTTCTGCATATATTGCGGGGGAGCTTTCTCTTTTGCAATTAATTTGCTAAGTGACAACGGGGGAGAAATAAAATCTAACATCTTCGATCTGTAAGAATACATGATATGAATAATCTACAGGAACAATTTTTTTGGTACATTATATCGGTACAATTTGTTTTGATAAAGACCAAAGATGTTATATCGGTCAATGTTTGTCAATTATCAAAATAGGAGAGATTGTTGGCCCATTGGTCATGGTCAAAACTGATTTTAATAATTGATCATACTCTGTCTCGATATACGAAACAACTCAGATATTTACTCAAGACGTTTTGGACACTTGGATACTGATCAAGATTGGATATCTACTCGTTCAAGATCGAAGCTATGTTTGCCACTCGAGAATGTATTTCCTTATGCAATGTAATTTTTATTTTTATTGAGTCTAGGAATACATTGTACACCACATCGTACTGGCAAATAGGCTATCCAAAATCGTTTTAAAAAATGACCTTTGTTTTGAAAAACATCTCTTATTTACAAAAAGCTTCTGAAGGATTTCAAAAAGCCCAAAAATATTTTCTTAAAATATTCCTGACCAAACCCTGACAGAACTCAGCCAGAGTTCGGCCAGAGTGAACGTTATGTGAACGTTGGATTTTTGAACTTGGTATCCTTTCAGTTGCGGATTGTTACATAGAGTTCTGTCCGAATTCTGCCAGAATTCTGCCAGAGTTCTGTCTTTGGAAAAACTATAAATAGAGAGGAATTATGATGATTTAAAATCACTCATTCACTTTCATCTCTTATCTTCTAAAGCTTTCGTTTCTTCCAAAGAGTTTTCTAAAAAGCTTTCATTTTCAAATCCTAATCTAGTTACAATTCTCTAGTCAATTTGCCGGTACGGTACGGTCTAGAAGATTTCAGAGAAATTGTAATCAGAGACTTGATTGAAGAAAGACTCTTCAAAACTGAAGTTGGTCAAGTTCTTCGTATCAAAGCTCACATCTGTAGAAGTTTGTAGCACCCAGTTTTTCAAATGAGGGTAATTTTGAAATTTTGTGTTTATAATTATTTTAATAATGATATTTAATTCATGATATGATTTTTGGTGATTTTAAATCATTTTAACATTATTTAAATCAATAACTTGTGGTTTTGACGTTTTGCTAGTGAAACCCTAGAGACTGTTTGACCTAGAGCCTAACCATGTGATTATGATATTTTAATGTCATTTTTGGCCTAAGGATATTTTTGCATTTGACATCTTTGAATTATTTTGATATTATTTTATTATTTATGATATTGTTTTGGGGTTATTTGAGTCGGGTTCGAATTTCAACTCAATCCGACTTGAAACGGGGACCCGGGGGTAGTTTGACTCTAGTGGGACCCACACACTAGTTAGGCATGGCCCACATGATATTAATTTTAGTCCACATGATAGAAATATTTTAGTTAGAGGTTAGACTAATTATTATGGATAAGGTTAGTGTGATTAGAGACTTTAGAATGACTAATTTAGCCCCAACCA
The DNA here is from genome assembly GCA_029216955.1 of Iris pallida. Taxonomy (NCBI): domain Eukaryota; kingdom Viridiplantae; phylum Streptophyta; class Magnoliopsida; order Asparagales; family Iridaceae; genus Iris; species Iris pallida. Next base: position 3,451,549 of record JANAVB010034415.1, on the reverse strand, counting down.
ATTAGCCCTTTCCTAATACTCATAGAATAGGTTAGTAGGGGCTTTTGGACTTTTCCTAATAGGACAAAACCACCTTTATGGCCAGCCATAATAAGGATAGGGTTGAGCCTCCCATTTGTCATTATCCATCTATTTTTCTCTCTCTTGTTCTTCCCCAAATTCCTAGAGAGCAATCCCTAGCAATTTCTCCACCAAATCCTTCCATTTCACCACCAAATCTTCTTCTTTCCTTCTCCATTCTAGCCAAGGAGGAAGCTACCCAAGTTTGGGAGGATTCGGAGCTCGTTCGTGTCCTTTTGGAATCTCTACGTGTCGGTGTCGCTCCGGGAAGGCTTTTCTTCGATTCGATCTATCGGAAGGTATAAATCCCTTCTTCTTTTCATTTCCTCATGCATATAGGTCTATTTTAAACCCATAGAAATGATCCCCATAGTTGTATCTCCATTTGTGTCTATTTTGTGTCCATTTGGAGGTCATAGGAGTGTCCTTTGTGTTGTGGATGTGTTCATGTTACATATATATATATATATATATATATATATATATATATATATATATATATAAAAATATATATATATATATATATATATATATATATATATATATATATATATATATATATTGTAATGAGAGTGTATCTATATTTATATATGTAATAAATGGTTCATGACGATTATATAATCAAGTTTGTGAGTATGGTTCCTCATATTATTATTGCTATTATTGTTGTGGATAATTAGGATATATATTGTGTATTCTTTTGGCTCAAACTATCTAAATCCGTCATGATTTTTATCCACGTTTTTAATTTCAGCCCTAACTTAGAAATGTCATAACTTCTAGCTCAAAGCTCGGTTTAATCTCCCATTTTTTTTAAAAGAAGCGTATTGAAGTTAGCTTTCCAAAACCATATACTAATAGGCCTAATTCTTTCTGTAACTTTCTAGAGAATTATTTGAGTGTCAGTTGTACGAAAGACAAACGCGTTCTCGGTGTTTTCGCGATTCCGGGAGTTTTCGGAAACGAAAATGCGATCCGTTTGAAGTTTCGAAAAGCTAACACATAGATCTATAACATACTTTAATCCTAGATTTTAATTCATGCTGAGATGGTACAGTATTGATTATTAGTAGGAGTTACTATTCGGCATATGCATTTTGTGCACCCTTGTGTGTAATATAATGTTCTATTTAATTTTAATCCATGTTAATGTATATACATTATGTAATTAAATAGAGAATACAAGCATAAGTAAATGGTTAAATAAATGATGTATGAGGTGTAAGTATCCTATCTAATATAAGTATGTATAAGTATGGCTTGTAATGAATATGTAGGTTCCATAGTATGTAATGTATGGTGCATATAGTAGTGCAAGAGAATAAATGAATGATAAATGAGTGCAAGCATGAATGTAATGTAATATTAGATGTAATATATGCAATATACAAGTTAATGAGATGTAATGTTCTATGTTAACACAAATCCTATATTACCTCATGTACCTCCTTACACTATGTTGACACTATCACATTTGACACATTGTTCACTTACATTTTGACACTCTTTGATATGTATACACTATGTATGCCCATTTAACCATCACTTGCCCCTTTGCCATGTTCACATACACATACATAGCCTCTTAAATAAGTATTTATGAATATAGTTAACTTAGCTATGTATGTATATTATATATATGTTAGCATATTGTGTTGTAATATATAAGTTTATATAACCATTTGAAATGCCATGATTATAGACCTAATATTGAATACCAATATATGCATGTGTATATATGTGTAGACATATATAGCTTAAAGTAATAGATTACCTAGTGTATATCCAATGTGAATTCTTGCCTATTTGAGTATTGAATAATTGCATGCTATATAGAGTCGGGTGTATGTTGGCTTGTATAGCCTTGTATTGATGTGCGCTTGCTAGGATAGTCTTGGTTAGGCCTAGTAAGACTTGCTGGGTTAGGACATGACCTAGTTTGACCTAGTTTGACTTGTACAGTTGACCAGAGTTGACCAAGGATTGACTTTGGCCTAGTTTGACCTAGATTCATGTAGAATGTATTGTAGTGCTTTATATTACCCTTCTGGACATGTTGTGACTTATGCTGTTCTAATTAGGAGCCAGACATCTCTCCTCGGACAGTATCTTTACCTTGGACATTCAGATATCAGGCGAGTACATTCTCTGACCGTTTCATACTTGTATGGATTTACATTCTTGCTCTAGATTACTGTACTTGATACTGACACGATTCATTATCACGGATTGGTACTATATGGATCTTCTTCTGAGATGTTATCTTCTTGTATTCACTAAGTACATATTGTGATGTGCGTTTCACTTACATATTGTATTTATTGAATACCCTTATCATTATATACGTATTGTGCATATTGTACTCTCAGTATCACATTGAGCCATTGTACAAGCTATTGTACAAGCCATTGTACAAGTCATTGTACAAGCCATTGTACAAGCCATTGTACAAGTCATTGTATAAGGTAACGTAACTGAATTGGATCCTTGTGTATTGATTGGGGAGGGGGAGTAGAAATGGTTATGTGATCAATCGTATTGTATAAGAAATTGTATATGTCCATTGTACACCCACGTACAAAGGAGTCCCATTTTATTGTATAACCTAACCCGTTTACATAACCATATTGTGCTCTAAATCACATGCTCCTTACAGTCTTACTTATCATACTTAGATATTTCCTGTTATCAAATCTCTACTGTTTTTTATATATCTTCTTCTTTCAGCGTTTCATGTACTTTACTCTATTGTATGCTTTATATTTCCTAACTCGTTATGAACTGCGTGAGATGTTTTGTGCTCGCTCCAGTCCTGACTGGACCTGTTGATAAATTTTACAGATAGCCAGGAGGTGCCTGCTAGCCTAGAGGAGACACATTAGAGGTTGTTTAGGTAGTTATTTCATTTTGTCTGGAGTTGTATTTTACTTTGTGGATTACTGTATTGAGTTTTGAGATGCATTTATGGGTTTATGTATCATAGACACTTAGACTTCTATCTGTTGTATTTCTTTTCGATTTCATGTTTTATCTATCTCCCTTTATGCTCTACCTTAGATGTGATTGAGTTTACATTATGCTATGTCACCCCCATTCGGGGAGTATAAACTGTTTAGTCTTATACTATTAGATGCATTGAGACCTAGGACAGCGTTCTACCGCCGATACTGCGGCGTAGGCTGGGCGTTGTTACGTTCTCGTGCCCTAACTCTAGGGTGCGGGTCGTGACAAAGTTACAAGGACTTCGTATGAAAACTTGCAGAATATTCCAATAGTGGATTCAATTGGAAGCTAGAGTTCTTCCGACTGGACTAGTCCTCACAAAAGAAAAAACCAGTATAAATTGTTGTATTTGTGTTTGCCTTCTGATCTCTCTTCTTTACAGTTATTACTTTATGATTATTGATATTATTTCTGTGATATACTGCTAACAAGTTTATAATTAGCAATATTCTGCTGCCTACTCTATTCACCCCCCTCCTCTAGAGTATTCTGCTTTACGAAATTCGTTCCTACAATAAGTTGGTGTGCTGAGCATTAATCCGTATGCATGTTGTCCTTCGAATCAAAGATAGTACAAGCATGGCACGAGTTGAGTTAACAAGGTATAGTTTCTCAAATGCCAGCCATGAATCGACGCGTGCCAGCAATGAATCATCACAGAAGGAATAAGTTATACCAAGCGCCAGGCTTGAATCGATGCACGCCAGCAATGAATCGGCACGGGTTAGGTGTACACGGTTGCAACACCATTATAGAGCCTAAGGTTTAGCTATAGCAAGGACATATGCTTCGGCACGAATGTGGCGTCGTGATTGAGTCATCTCGAGTTAAGTCAGAAAGGGCCGTAGCGCAAAGTTGGTCATTTCATATTGAATTGTGAGGCAAGGCCTCGAAAGTTTGAAGCACGGACAAAGTCGATGACACAAAACTAGTTGTTGCGTCCCTAAGTATGAGTGAGAAAGATAAGCACGAGTCGACACTCTGATATTTTTGGCATGAGAAGGGTCTAGAGGCACAACGATAAGGAAGTTATCGGTGCAATGGCACGATGACGGTCTGGAGACTTAAATAGGCCAAGAGTCTCTGTCCTAAAATCGATCCTAAGGCAAGAATAGAAAGACAATCATAAAGGGATTATGTTACACAAAGTAAATGAACGTATTCGTTTTATATGGATGGGCGAGGAGCTAACTCCACCAGTACAGTTGAGTACTGACACCCGTACAGTTTTTATGTGCAGGCACAGGTAGAAGCTCATTAGCGCGGAGCTCGCTTGGATACATCGAAGCACGGAGTTCCTTAGTGTTTCGAGGCATATGGCCACTTGGAGTCGAAACTTATATAGGACATAATGTATGGACATCGCCCATCTGAAGCATCCGCTGGCTCGTCAAATTGTATTGAGAGATGAGAGAGAGCATAGTGACTTGTTTTGTGAGAAGAGTGAGACTGAGTGATTGTAACTTGGATTCACGTCGCCTTTGTAATCTATGTTCATTATTAATAAAGAGCATTTTTGAATGACTTGTGTTTTGCTTCAAGTTTCTGCTGGTGTTATTCAATGCTTCCGCTTGGGACTTCTGTTTGATGACCCCGTCGTAAGCTGTTGTAATCGACAGTTATGGAACCCGCCTTGCACGAGCGCAACCTAGGCTCGTGCGACATCACGCCTTAGCGAGGACGATCGGTCCTACGGGATCGGGGCATGACAAAATGGTATCAGAGCACGGCTTTACGTCCTTGGACTTCGATTGAATTCTTTAACTTCGATGTTTGGTTCCGCAAACTCTGATATTGCTGTCGTGATTGATACATTGGCGCTCTCTCTCAAATGTCCTATGGGATGTCCATACAATAAGTCTATATATTTTAAAAAATCTCACGAAAGAAAATTTTGTTTGATAAAAGTTAACTTTAAGTAAGCACGGTTGGCTAAATCGGGCTGGGCATATACACCAAGAACTGCGTCGACCTTAGAAAAAGTCATATGCGAAACTCAAATTATTTCAAATAGGATGATATTGACTTAACTTATAGAATACGGGATGGCTATCGATAGGAGTACCATTGAACGAAGTCATCGTCAATGCGATATAGATGTAACGTGCTTGAAAATTGAAAAATTGTTCGAACAGAGATTCAAAGTAATCGATATTCAAAACTTGTTTCGAGGATTTGTTGAATGACTTCATCCCTAAGTGGTGTATGGGATAGCCTCGGGGATGTCGATAGATTGAGGATGCGGGGTGCCAATGAGTCTATCAGCAAGCGACGATTATACAAAGCCTTAGGATGAGTGATTCAAGTTTGTATGAGTTTGATTCGAACGAACGAAAAAAATGGCGTGCATCATATTGGGATTACGTTGCGCATGAAATACAAAGTGATAAGAAAAGGTAAAACTGAATCGAAAAAATGTTAAGGTGTATGAACGGATGACTCGATCAAGGAAATCGATATGAATCGTATACGAAAAGTTAGCATGATTGAATGATAGCGTGCATGGAAATGATTCAAATATTTGAGAATAGCTATAAGGATTGGAATAGATGTTGCTCGATGATTTAAGTTAGCATAGATCGATGCGCTTTGAGAAAATGTATTGCTCAATGACTTAAGATAGACGGATAAACATACGTGATTATACATTTGAACGAAATGATCATGTCACTAGTTCAGGGATTAATGATCGAATTTTGATCTTAAATATCAAGAAGATCGTTGTAATCCAGTTCGAATGATAGCATCAATTGCACGACTAAAAATTTGTTGCAAATAAAGATCATCAGGTTACGTATATCATCGATGGTATTGAGGCATATCAAAGATCGATGTGCGATAACTCGGGAGTACTCTGATTCGGGGAATGACGATCATGTAAAGTGTTATTGTTTTGGATGGATGCTATACTTGAGATTTTGATTGGAATGAATGCTTGGATTAAAATGATCGTGTCTTGATTTCTTTGACGATAACTACAACGTCGACAATCTTGTCTTGCGCGAGCGCAACTCCAGCCTCGCACATGCGTTACGTCAGATTTGAGACGATCATTCCGCATGAACGCTGACATAGTGATTCATGTCGCAGAAATGATCGAACTCAGGAGATCAAGGTGTGGCAATTTGGATTGCTGTGACTTATGGTTTGATGCGAAGGTGAGTTCGAGGATTGGTCGGACTTGTAAATGACGATTAAGTAAATTTGATGATTGATTAGATCCAATCTGCATATCGAGAATAAATTAGTCTATAATAAATACAAGAGTTACGCCCCGATGAGAACGATTATCCTGCGGGAGCGTTGGTATGGTAATTTCATATCCATCGCGGATAATCAGACTTGCGTGAGATTGGGACGTGACATATTGTTATGGTAGACGATCTTGTGATCGAATACATGAATTGTGATAAGTAACTTAGGGAATATGGAATGAGGATTATGGTTTAGTGATAAATCGTGTCGTAGCATGCTTGGCTTGGGAAGGATGGATAGGTGGATTATATCGAACGTATTCAAAGAGATAGACTATACAAATTGCTTGTTGGACGAGCGATATTGATATGTCGAGAAATTGGTTGACTAAACTTACAGTAGGATGGATTTATTGAATGGCTCAGACCCCTTGGACTAAGTGTTGCAAGTACAAATAGGAGGAATCTATGCTCGAAGTTTAGAAATCGGAGTGATGCGAGCTTGAGTAGAAAATCCATATTATCAACTTTGGTTTGACCTTCGGATTAGGGTCAGTGTTGATATTATTGTTGGGGAACTATGATTCTAATACTTACATTAACTTTAGCCTGGAGAGATGGCCTAGCTGTTAGGCGAGACATCCATGTTTTGAGAGGTAACATCGGTAAGATTGATCATGGATTGATAGGATTGGGAAATGGTATTGATGGATAGAATGAATCATAAGTATATAGAAATACCAATCACGAGGCTCGACTAAAATACATATATTACAGATGCCTGAATATGTGCACGATCCGATTCGAGTAAAAATAGCAAATTCTCTATCACGAGGCTTGGCCGAATTACATGTATTTTGGGGACTCCTGAAATATATGCACGATCCAACTAAGTGATACGTTGAATTCAAATGAGACTAAAGGAACTGGAAGCTATCGAGGATTTTGAAATCGTATTTCAAGAAAAAGATTGATGGTAGTACAATCGTTGGTTTGAAATAAAATAGAATATTGATTTAGGCATTGATGCTGGTCAAGTACGGAGATTATTTAAGCCGATGAGTGCGTACTCGGTAAGTTTTGAGGATGAAAATTTTTCTGAGTGGTGTATAATGTAATGCACCATCCTGCTCAGCTCAATTGGAGAAATCGAAATCCCAACGTCGTTCAGACTTAACTATGCAACGGCCTACTCGAAGTCCCGCTCGGCCGAGGCGACTCATCGCTCAGGTGGGTGGCTTCAATGAACTTGCCCCAGATTGGCCTTCGCACTAATAAAATAAAAGTTTTCAAATACACAAGTAGGCTTAATAATAAAAGAGGCGAATCCACATAGCTAAGGGAAAAATCCCAACTTAGGCCGGATTGAGTTAGAATATGGAAAGGTCTCACGGTCGGCTTAGAATGGTTGCACGGCGTGCTTTCAAAATGACACTCGATCCTTCGTCCCGTGGCTTCGGAGAAGGAAAGTTGGCCTAAGTTGCCATGAGCTATGAACTTAGCCTAAGTCATAGGCGTTGCACGTATAAATGCTTGATAAAGCAAGTACGGTCCCATCGTCCAAGGCTTGGCATAGTCTTTTCTCATCCCATAGGTTAAGTTGTATCGCACGGCTTATGGCAAAAGTCTAGGCACGCAAAAAACTTGGTTGTTCAAGTCGAACGCGTGCACGACACATTTCTGCAGCGCAAGGCTTGACATAGCCTTTGGTTGTCAAGTTGTTGCACGACTAAGTTAGACAAAGTTATGCTGGGCTATCGAAGTCATAATAAGCATTTTCTTATGTTTTATGCAGTTGTCAAAGTCACATAGTCCCACGATCTCAAGGCTCGTCATATAAAGTATGACTTGGACGATAGTGTCGCATAGAACACCAGTCAGTCTAAGTTACGAGCTACGATCCGTTCAAGGATAAGTATGCCACGGTCTATGGGACACAAATGAGTACGTTTGTTCAGGTCTATCTGGAAGGCTATTCAATAACAGTTTCCTATGTTTTAAAGAATGTAAAGTACACGTGACTGTTGGTCGCCGAAACCGGTCCCATGGCTTGGAAGTCTCGCATAAAGAATAGAAAGTATGAACATGGATAAAGAAGTTTAAGCAAGAGAAATTAAGTTGTATCATTTGTAGGCCTTACATTTACGTCGAGTCTAGAATTCGTCGTAGGTGCGTGATCATGGAAAACTTGTCGACAAGGTGTAGTCTTCTCGAATGATCATCGGGGCTGCGGGATCATGTAGGCCCAGGAGAAGTGAGTTATAGCCTATGCCAGTAAGGAATAGGCGCATGCCAGTAGCGAATCGGCATGGGTAATTTGAGAACTTCTGCATGCTTGCAAAAAGATTCGTCGTCTAACCCAGCTATAAGTCCAAGGTAGCTTGACATTGCTAGTGACCTTTCATATAGATAAGTTGGTGTGCTGAACGGAAATCCGCATGCACGGTGTCGTTCGAATCAGAGATAGTACAAGTACGACACAAGTTGAGTTAACAAGGTGTATTTTCTCAAACGTCAGCCATAAATCGGCGCGTGCCAGTAATGAATCGGCACGAAAGGAACGAGTTATACCAAGCGTCAGCCTTGAATCGACGCACGCCAGCAATAAATCGGCACAGGTTAGGGGTGCACGATTGTAACACCATTTTGGAGCCTAAGGTTTGACTATTGCAAGGATACGTGCTTCGACATGAATGTGGCATCATGATTGAGTCGTCTCGAGTTAAGACAGAAAGGGCCGTAGGGTAAAGTTGGTCATATCATATTGAATTGTGAGGCACGGCCTCGAATGTTTGAAGCACGGACTAAGTCGATGACACAAAACTAGTTGTTGCGTCCCAAAGTATGAGTGGAAAAGGCAAGCACGAGTCGACACTCTGATGTTGTTGGCACAAGAAGGGTCTAGAGGCACAATGATAAGCAAGTTATCGGTACAATAGCACGATGATGGTCTAGAGACATAAATCGGCCAAGAGTCTCTGTCCTAAAATCGATCCTAAGGTAAGAATAGAAAGATAATCATAAAGGGGTTATGTTGCACAAAGTAAATGAACGTGTTGGTTTTGTATGGGTGGACGAGGAGCTCACTCGACAAGTACATTTGAGTACTGATACCTACATAGTTTTCATGTACAGACACAGATAAATGCTCGTTGGCGCGGAGCTCGTTTGGATGCGTCGAGGCACGGAGTTCCTTGGCATTTCGAGGCATGCGACTGCTTGGAGTCAAAACTTATACGGGACATAATATATGAACATCGCCTATCTGAAGCATCTGCTGGCTCGTCAAATTATATTGAGAGATGAGAGAGAGCAGAGTGACTTGTATTGTGAGAAGAGTGAGACTGAGTGTTTGTAACTTGGCTTCGCAATGCCTTTGTAATCTATGTTCATTATCAATAAAGAAATTTTTTGAATAACTTGTGTTTTACTTCCAGTTTTTGCTGGTGTTATTCAATATTTCTGCTTGGGACTTCTGTGCGACAACCCGTCGCAAGCTGTTGTTATCGACCGTTATGGAACCCGGCTTGTACGAGCGCAGCCTAGGCTCGTACGGCATCATGCCTTAGCGAGGATGATTGGTCCTACGGGACCGGGTCGTGATTGTGTTTTAGATAACCTTATGATCATGCCTTGTGCGATCACAACCGATGTTCACACGGCATCACGCCCGGGGGACGACTATCGATTCTTCAGAATCGGGGCATGACATAATGATATCAGAGCATGACTTTACGTTCTTTGGCCTAACGTTCGAGTATCGTATTGGCCCATTGGTCATGGTCAAACCTGATTTTAATAATTGATCAAACTCTGTCTTGATATAAATGAAAGTCAACTCAGATGTTTACCTACGATGTTTTGGACACTGCTCAACAATGGATAACAACAATCTTCAAGACTGAAGCTGTTTGCCATTCAGAATATACTTCCTGTTATGCAATGTAATTTCCATTTTATTGAGCCTAGGAATACATTGTACACCGAGTCATACTGGCAAATAGGCTATCCTAAAACGTTTTTCAAAATCATCATATTCTTTACAAATGACCTACGTTTTTGAAAAACATTCTTTTTACAAAAAGCTTCTGAAGGATCTTTCAAAAAGCCAAAATTTATTTTCTCCAAAAATGAACTGGCAGAACCCCAGGAGAACTCGGGCCGAGTTCGGCCAGAGTTTGGCCATTTGGAATGTTAGTGAACGTTGGGTTTTTGAACTTGGTCATCATTCGGTTACGGTTTGTTACAAAGAGTTATGTCCGAATTCTGCCCGAATTCTGTCAGAGTTCTGTCTTTGGAAAAACTATAAATAGAGAAGTATTTCGATCATTTCAAATCATCAATTCACTTTCAATCTCTTCTCTTCCTGAGCTTACATTCTTCCAAAGAGTTTTTAAAAGCTTTCATTTTTAAATCCCAAGCCAGTTACAATCCTCTAGTCGATTTGCCAGTGCGGTACGGTCTAGAAGTTTCAGAGTGATTATAATCAGAGGCTTGATAGAAGATCAACTCCTCACAATTGAAGTTGGTCGAGTTCTTCGTATCAAAGCTCGCGTTTGTAGAAGTTGCAAGGACTTCGTATGAAAACTTGCAAGATTTTCCAATAGTGGATTCAACTGGAAGCTAGAGTTCTTCCGACTGGACTAGTCCTCACAAGAAGGAAACCAGTATAAATCTTGGTGTTTGCGTTTGCCTTCTGATCTCTTTTAAATTCTGTCATTTACTTTTTGTGATTATTATTTTATCTGTGATCTAACTGCTAACAAGTTTTTAATTAGCAATATTCTGCTGCCTACTCTATTTACCCCCCTCTAGGGTATGCTGCTTTACGATTTCGTTCCTACAATTGGTATCAGAGCGGGTTATACAGGTAAAGCAAGATAATTTGCAGTTATATTCAATTTTTATATAGATCACAGCATTACACATGGCAACTGTGAAATTCACAAGTGAAGGCCAAGCCACAAACAGACCTCCACTGTTTGACGGCACAAACTACACTTATTAGAAAATACGTATGAGTTTCTTTTTGAAATCTCTTGATTTTGACTTATGGTCTGTGGTTATTGATGGCTATAAAAAGCCACCTCGTATTTATGTTAATGGTGTTTTAGCTGAAAAACCCAATGACAAATATACAGAGAAAGAAAAAAAAGGCCAGTCTTGACGCACGTGCTATTAACGCTTTATTTTGTACTTTAGACAGAACTGAATTCAACAGGGTGTCTACTTGCACAACATCAAACGAAGTGTGGAAACTTTTCGAAGTAACCCACGAATGAACAACACAAGTCAAGGAGTCAAAGATCAGCATACTTACTCAGGAGTATGAGGCGTTCAAAATAAAGTCAAGTAAATCAGTCACTCAGATGTTTACAAGATTCTTGGATATTGTAAATCCTCTGTCCTCACTAGGCAAGGATTATAGTAACCATGAGAAGATTCGTAAACTTCTATGAGCCCTTACAAAGAACTGGATTCCAAAGGCTACATCAATCATTGAAGGGAACGACCTCTCAACAATGTCTCTAGAAACACTCATGGGTAAGCTACTCACTCACGAGTTAGAACTTCAAGACTTTGAAGATGCTACACCAAAGGAAAAGTCAGAGAAGACGATCGCTCTCAAGGCTCAACATAGAAGAACTATAGAAGAACCATCGAAGATGATTTCGACGATAGCGACTCCGACTCTGAAGATCAAGCTCTTCTGGTAAGAAAGTTCAAGAAGTTCATGAGATTTAACAGAAGAACAAAGGACAACAAAGATAACAACAACAACGAGGAAGATCCTATTTGCTACGGATGCAAGAAGAAAGGACACATGAAGAAAGATTGTCCCTCAGCATCATCATCAAAGAAAAATAGCAAATATGACAAAGGCTACCTGAAGAAATCTACATCAAGAAAGTACGCCAACACAAGCATATGGCATGAAAGTGAAGCCAACGACTCAGAAGATGAACAATCAGTTGACGCTGCAAATGTGTGCTTTGATGGCTTGCGATCAGGTAATCACTAATCCTCTATTTGACCCTTATGATGATTTCACCTTTGAGCAATTAGGAGAGGCTTTCAGTGAACTGTTAGATGATTACAGGAAACTGCGTAGTAAATATAAAACCTCTAAAAAAGTACTCAAAGAGTACAAAGGTGAAATAGGAAGACTTACCGACCTACTAGATCAGGTTAGAGATAATGACTCTTCAAATGAGTCTGGTGAGCTTTCTTCTATTAAATTGTTGTTACACGAGACTGTTAAGCTATCCGAAGAAAAAGACCAAACTATTATCCAGTTAAAGGAAGACCTATCTAAGGAGAGAAAGAGTCTCCAGTGTGCATAGGTCAGATTAGATTCACTTACATCTGACTATACTAGATTATATGACACTTCCAAAAAGTTGGAAATTAGTTTAGGAAAACGGCCTGAAGTTGCTGCTTCTTATTCTAACACGTGTCAATTACCGAATCATCGGAACACGCCCAACACTGTCAGACCAAACCATACCAAGACTATGCCCAAGAAGACTAATAGGCATGCATTCTTCTGTACTAGAAAACCAAAACCTACCAATCATGCACCTCACACTACTTTCAAAACTCAACATGCTAAATGTCATTATTGTGGCCTCATTGGTCATATATCTTCTGCATGTAGAATCAGAAAGTTAGTAGATTTAAATATTTATGCATGGATACCGAAAACTAACCAGTCAGGACCCTTCAAGAAATGGGTACCAAAAGTTTTATCTGTAAATTATTTTGTAGGTGGGACACCCTTCACATGCTAGGAGCAAATGGATCCTCGACAGCGGTTGCTCACGGCACATGACCGGTGACGCTTCATTATTTGCAATACTGTCGAAGAGGAATAAAGAAGGATACGTCTCCTTCGGTAATAATTTGAGAGGGTACATAATCGGTATCGGTAACATTGGTAAGGCTCCCTATCCAGTGATTAAAGATGTTTGTCTTGTTACCGAGTTAAAACATAATCTGCTCAGCATAAGCCATTTAGCTGATCACGGTTATGACATTAACTTCGTAAAAGATAAATGTACGATTATTGATAGTTCAACTGGCAGTACTATATTTGAAGGTATTAGGGAAGACAATATATATGTATTATATTTGTTGGAAGATGCTAACAGAGCAGGTAGATATTTGATGGCCAAAAGCATTGAGAGTCAACTATGGCATATGGAACTCGGTCATGCAAACATGGATACAATTTCAAGATTATCTACGAAGAAGTTGGTACGCGGCTTACCGGATATTTCTTTCAAGAAGGATACGGTATGTTGTGAATGTGAAAAGAACAAAGCTACCAAATTCGTATTCAAATCCAAGAACGCTGTAAGTACCACTAGACCTTTACAATTGTTGCATATGGACTTATTTGGACCCAGTAGAATTGCTAGTCTAGGTGGTAAGTTATATGCATTTGTCATTATAGATGACTTCTCTAGATATACATGGGTTTATTTTCTTACACGCAAGAATGATGCATTATCAGAATTCGTCACCTTTTGCAAGAAAGTACAGAATGAAAAATGGTTCATGATTACTCGTATTCGTAGTGATCATGGCGACAAATTTGAGAATGCAGAATTCAAGCAATTTTGTGACACACACGGTTATCTGCATGAATTCTCTTGCCCTAGGACTCTGCAACAAAATGGAGTTGTGGAACGTAAGAGCAGAACTCTATCTAAAATAGCTAGAGTTATGTTAAACCAGTTTAATCTACCTAGATATTTATGGGCTGAAGCTGTAAATACAGTATGCTATATTCTCAATAGGGTTCTAATTCGACCTATATCGAAGAAGACTCCCTATGAATTATGGTTTGATAGAACACCAAATGTTTCTTATTTCGAAATCTTTGGTTGTAAATGTTTTATTCTTAATACCAAAGATAATTTGAGTAAATTTGATGAAAAGGCCGATGAAGGTATATTTTTAGTTTATGCAGCAAAGAGCAAAGGATATAGAGTCTTCAACAAAAGAACCATGATCATTGAAGAATCTATCAACGTCAAGTTTGATGAGCTAAATCAACACTTAGACGATGATGACCATGAAGACATAATCGCACCAAGTACAGCCACTGCAAAACCTTCACACAAAGATACAGAACCATCACATCAGACATCAGATGAACCTCCAAGCAAAGAAGCTGGAACTAGCAATCCTGAGACTACACCAAAAGAGATGAGATTCTTGGCTATTCATCCAAAGGACTTGGTAATTGGTGAGATTACCAAAGGTGTAAGTACTCGTTCCTCCAATAAAGATATAGCCTCTTGTGTTGCTTTTGTCTCGCAGTTTGAACCCAAAAATATTGATGAAGCACGTAGTGATAATTTTTGGTTATATGTTATGCAAGAGGAATTAAACCAATTCGAACGGAATTAAGTTTGGGAACTTGTTCCCAAGCCTATTGATCATCCGGTAATTGGCACCCGATGGATATTCCAAAATAAACTGAACGAGAATGGTTTAGTGACTTGTAATAAGGCTCGACTCGTAGCTCAAGGATACAATCAGGAAGAAGGTATCGACTACGATGAGACTTATATCCCAGTTGCGAGATTAGAATCCATTCGCATGTTATGTGCATTTGCATGTTTTCATAATTTTAAGTTATTTCAAATGGATGTCAAAAGCGCATTTTTAAATAGTTTTATAAAAGAAGAGGTTTATGTAGCTCAACCACCCGATTTTACTGATTTCAAATTTCCTGAATATGTTTTCAAGTTGAAGAAAGCTGTATACGATTTGAAACAAGTCCCTCGTGCTTGGTACGATCGTCTAAGCACTTTTCTACTTGATAACGGTTTTGCAAAGGGAAAGGTTGACACTACTTTGTTTATAAAGTCTTTGAATAATAATATTCTTTTGATTCAAGTCTATGTAGATGATATTATCTTTGGATCTACTGATGAATCTCTTTGTTAAGAATTTTCAAAGTGTATGCAGAATGAGTTTGAGATGAGCATGATGGGAGAGCTGAAATTCTTTTCGGACTGTAAATCAAACAAACCAATAATGGGACGTTCATAAATCAAACAAAATACACAAAGGATCTATTGAAGAAGTTCGACATAGAAATAGCAAAATCACTCAGCACTCCAATGGCGACTTCAACTAAGCTTGATATTGATGAACAAGGCAAATCTGTCGATATACGTAAGTATCGAGGTATGATCGGTAGCTTACTATATTTAACTGCTAGTCGACCAGACATTATGTTTAGTTTTTGCTTATGTACACGTTTTCGAGCTAATCCTAAGGAATCACATTTGTGCGCAGTTAAGCGTATCTTCCGATACCTTAAAGGCACTTCTTCTGTCGGCTTATGGTATCCCAAAACCACGTCGTTTGACCTATCCGGTTATTCCGATGCTGATTTTGCTGGATGCAAAGTAGATAGAAAAAGCACTAGCAGCACATGTCATTTCCTAGGAAAAGCTCTAGTCTCTTGGTTTAGTAAAAATCAAAATTCTGTTGCATTATCAACAACCATGGCTGAGTATATCGCCGCAGGACATTATTGTGCATAAATTTTGTGGATGAAACAAATCTTAGAAGACTATGGATTGCATTTTTCATACATACCCATTTTCTGTGATAACACTAGTTCTATTAATTTGACTAAGAATCATGTATATCGTTCTCGTACTAAACATATCGAGATTCGACATCATTTTCTTAGAGATCATCAACAAAATGGAGATATAGACCTTGTATACATAGACATACAGAATCAATTAGCTGACATACTCACAAAATCTTTAGCGGAAGATCGTTTCAACTATTTACGTCGAGAATTAAGAATTTTAGATATCAATAATATTAATTAATTTTGTTTTATTAATTATTTATTCGATACTCATAAACTGTCTTCGAGACAAGCCTAAAAAGAGTCTGTCTGTCACCATGACTACGATCGAAGCGAAGCGGTATTTAAGAGTTCCCCGGTGAACCTCCGTTAGCTGGAACAATACTCCTACAGCTAATCTAAGACAGATGCTGAAGTAGAGAATATTAATTTATAAAATAATATTAATTATATTATTTTGAGATTTAAAATTACTAAACTTTGAATTAAGCATTTGAAACGAATTAATGAAAAAGAATGTGGCCTCATTTGAATTTTTTTTATATAGCCAGGCAACCCTTGGCGAATTCGGTCCGAGTTCGATCCTAATTCGGCCAGAGTTCGGCTGGGTATTTATATATATCAGTACCAACCCGAGGCTTCCTTCTTCTTCATTCTTCCCCACATCTTCACAACAGCAGCAGCGCCCCTCCGAAACCCTAGCTTCTTCTCCATTATTGTTCTTCCAATCCTTGTGGAGTTTTTCGTCAAAACTTTGGATTCGTGCGGAGATCGTCATCCTCTATAACATATCCAATTCTTGGAAGATATAATCCCTTCTTTCCTCTACTTTTTAATACTTAGGGTTTTTAGAAATTTTTGGGAAAGAATGCCTAAGTTCAATCCCTTCAAGAGGAAGAAGACCAATGCCAGTGAAGAGGCATCGTCTTCAGATCCGCATACGGATTGCCTCTTTTCTCCGGTCCAATCGGACGATGGTGCGTCGGATAAGTTTTACTTTAAAACTTCCGATCAAGATTTATTGTGGTACGCCGACTTTATTATGCGTACTATTTGCACCGGATCACCGATTAAGTGGACTATTTTTTTGGATCACCGCCCTTATTTTGAGGCATTAGGGTTACAACACTTTGTCACCTTATAATTCTCCATTGCCACTAATGCCATTAGATTATTCTATTGTAATTTCGTGTTAGACACTTTTACAGCGAGGACACGTGTCGGAGGAATTGATATCGAATTCACTGATGAAACGTTAGCGAAAATCCTTGGTATCCCAAATGAAGGTGCCCCGCTCGATGACATCACTGATTTTGATTTCCCTGATAGCACGACACTCGTTAGTTTCAAGAATGAACTTTGTGCGCCCGTACGCATTCTTCCTGGAAAGTTCAAGGCTAATAACTTGAACTTGTTTAACTATAAATTACATCGCATCATCTATTCCACCTTACTTTCAAAATCCACTTCTAAAGATGATGTCACTGCACTTGAGCTTTCTGCTCTTTATTATATTCTTAAGGGGATTCCTTTTTCTGTCCCTCAGACTATCATCCAGATGATGGGTAAATGTCGCAGGAGAGACCGCAACCTATCTTATGCGATGCTTATTCCTCACATTTTTCAGAGATTTGATATTGATTTATCTACTTGTGCTGTCGACCCCGAGCCCAAGTTTCTCAAACTCTCTCGTCGCAGCATTGTATCTGTTCCTCCACCTACTACACCTACTCCTCCTGCACCTACTCCCACAGCTCCCACAGCACCTGTTCCTTCTCATTCTTACCCTATGACATTTGAGGGTATACATCAGCAATTATCAGATCAGCAGTCTTTTTATGTTGAGACCTCTAGGAAAGACGAGTTCCGTGATGTGACTCAGTTCCAAGCGATTGCCAACTCTTTTGCCGATCTGAGGTTTGTGCAGACGGGTCATTCTGCTAGCTCTCTATCTCAAGACCCTTCTGTTTTTGGCTACCGTATTGACGACGAGGCAGTTCACTCTCTGTTCCAGCCAGGAAATGCCTATCATTGGTATCGTACTACTCGTGCCCCTCCTCGAGACTATGTCGGTGAGTTTTACGCTAGTGCCACTCCTCACACTTCTGGTGCTGGTACTTCTAGAGCTGGTCCTTCTGGACATGCTGGAGCTGCAGCTGATGACGTTGATGATGATGATGATGAGTTTTGAGATGTTAGATTCTTGAGACTGTTACTTTTGTCTTATGTTTACTTGGAAATGCTCCGACATTCCAAGATTTTATCAGTACTCTTATATTTTTATCAGCACTTTTTCTATTATGGGACTATTCATAGACATGGTTTTGATTATGCCTCAGTTTTGGCATCTTAGTCTATTATTCAGCACTTTATGTGTTTCAGTACTATGGTAGCACTATCTATCTTTTGTTGCTTCATACTTTATCAAATACTGCCTATGATAAATACATGCCTGTGTTGTATTCTATAGACTATCTGTTTCTCTTACAATGTTTACTATTTCTACCATTCCTGTCATGATTATCTATGTGTATTGTGTTTCTTCACTGTTTGTTACTTATGCATTTATTGCGGGAGAGCTTTCTCTTTTGTAATTATTTTGCTAAGTGACAACGGGAGAGAAATAAGATCTAACATTTTCGTGCATACAGGTTATGAACAATTTCTTTTGATTACTACTTCGATTTGATTCCAAGCTTAGATGTTATATCGGCAAGGTTTGTCAATTATCAAAATGGAGGAGATTGTTGGCCCATTGGTCATGGTCAAACCTGATTTTAATAATTGATCAAACTCTGTCTTGATATAAATGCAAGTCAACTCAGATGTTTACCTATGACGTTTCGGACACTGCTCAACAATGGATATCAACAATGTTCAAGACTGAAGCTGTTTGACATTCAGAATGTACTTCCTGTTATGCAATATAATTTTCATTTTATTGAGTCTAGGAATACATTGTACACCGATTCGTACTGGCAAATAGGCTATCCTAAAACGTTTTTCAAAATCATCCTATTCTTTACAAATGACCTACGTTTTTGAAAAACATTCTTTTTACAAAAAGCTTCTGAAGGATATTTCAAAAAGCTAAAATTTATTTTCTCCAAAAATGAACTGGCAGAACCCCAGGAGAACTCGGGCCGAGTTCGGCCAGAGTTCGTCTATTTGGAACGTTAGTGAACGTTGGGTATTTGAACTTGGTCATCCTTCAGTTACGGTTTGTTACAAAGAGTTCTGTCCGAATTCTGCCCGAATTCTGTCAGAGTTCTTTCTTTGGAAAAACTATAAATAGAGAAGTATTTCGATCATTTCAAATCACCAATTCACTTTCAATCTCTTCTCTTCCTGAGCTTACATTCTTCCAAAGAGTTCTTAAAAGCTTTCATTTTTAAATCCCAAGCCAGTTACAATCCTCTAGTCGATTTGCCAGTGCGATACGGTCTAGAAGTTTCAGAGTGATTGTAATCAGAGGCTTGATAGAAGATTCAACTCTTCACAATTGAAGTTGGTCGAGTTCTTCGTATCAAAGCTCACGTTTGTAGAAGTTGCAAGGACTTCGTATGAAAACTTGCAGGATTTTCCAATAGTGGATTCAACTAGAAGCTAGAGTTCTTCCGACTGGACTAGTCCTCACAAGTGGGAAAACAGTATAAATCTCGGTGTTTGCGTTTGCCTTCTGATCTCTTTTAAATTCTGTCATTTACTTTTTGTGATTATTATTTTATCTGTGATCTAACTGCTAACAAGTTTTTAATTAGTAATATTCCGCTGCCTACTCTATTCACCCCCCCTCTAGAGTATTCTCCTTTACAATTTCGTTCCTACATAACGTGCCCATGATCCCACGTCGATAAGATGTGTTGTTCCATACAATGAGTCCGTAATATTTTCTAAGACAAATATGAGTTGCCTTAATATTCCAAAAGCTGGAAAAGCTGTGTTCGTGAATAAGAAGAGAGCCTCGAGCGGCTCGAGTAGCTCAAGGGCTGAACCCTCGAATGCCCCCATGGGCGTATGCTAGAGACGAAACAACGTCAGGCCGAGGCCAGCCAGCGCCAGAATGAGTTCCATCGACAGCAGATTGAGGTACGCCAGATTCAATTCGAGAACCAATTTGAGGCCCAATTCAACTTGCAGCTGTAGTGCCCCGTCCCGCTCAGTCAATCGGAGGAATAGGAACACCGACGGCGTCCGAACTTAGCCTTGCAACGGCTGCTCAAAGACATCGCTCAGGTGGAGTAGTTTCGGTGAACTCGCCTCATCTATGCCTTCACATAATAAATCGCATATTTTTAACTTGCACAAGTAGGCTTAATAATAAAAGAGATGAATCCACATAGCTAAAGGAAGTAATCCCGACGGGTCGAATTGAGTTAGAATATGGAAAAGTCCAATGGTCGGTTTAGAGTTGGTGCACGGCATGCTTTGAAAATGACACTCGGTCCTTCGTCTCGTGGCTTGGGAGAAGGAAAAGTTGGTATTCGCCACAAGCTAAGAGTTAGCCAAATTCATAGGCGTCGCCCGCATAAATGCTTCATTAAGCATGCACGGTCTCTTCGTCCATGGCGTGGCATAGCCTCTGCTCGCCGACGGGTTATGTTGTATTGCACGGCTTGTGGCATAAGTCTAGGCACCTCAAATAACTTGGTTGTTCAAGTCGAACGCGTGCATGGCACGTTCCCACGATACAAGGCTTGGCGCAGCCTTTGCTCGTCAAGTTGTTGTAAAGTAAGTTAGGCAAGTTACGTTAAGCTATCAGGAGTAGTAGCAGGAACGGCCCTATGAGTTATACGGTTGGGTATAACCATATAGTCTCACGATTGTAAGGCCCGTCATATAGAGTATGACTTGGGCGGTGGTGTCACATAGAGTTTCGAGTTGGTCTAAGTCACGATGGCACAGACTTAGTATTTTAAGGCATGAGCCACGGTTGAATTCTTTGGGTTTGAAAAGTGTTTCAAATAGAATGCTCACGACTGGGTCATTGAGGCAAGAAAGAAGAATGCTCACGACTGGGTTATTGAGGCAAGAAAGAAGGATCCTCGCGACTGGGTCGTCGAGGCAAGATCTCAGATGTGAGAAGTATTGAAATTAGCCCTGAAAGAGATGGTAACACTAGAAGTAGCTTTGACTGTGTGAGACATCAGTTCGAGTTGAGTCTTGCATGTTCATTGGACAACTTGTATAAGGTAAATAAAATAAACTATTTCTCCAACGGTGACCCAGGCGACCCATGGGAACCGTTGCGATTGAGATATTTCATAGATTGTGTGCTAGATGACCGCACGGGTTAGGCGAGGACTTGCATCGAAGCTAGCTACTCGCGCTGGCAAGGGGCGTTCGTCTAATCAAAACTACAAAAGGAGTCCATTATAGCGCTGGGCTCTAGTGACTAGTTCATATAGATGAGTCGGCATGAGCGGTGATCCGAGTGTATGCCTTTGGATTGAGTCGAGTATTGAGTGTAGTACATCAAGGAAGTTGAGTTGAATGTGTGTGTATAGTTGGAACACAAAATATTGGGCCAAAGATTTGGCTGTAACGTAGGCAACGTGCTTCGGCACGAGATGTGGCGTCGAGTCTTATGTTGTCTGCATATAAGTTGTATCGTTTGGATGTTAGTTGTCTTGAGTCTAAGTTAGGAAAGGCCGCAAGGCAAAGTCGGTCGACTGACACTTAACCCACAAGTCTTGATTGGGTCAGTTGATGATTTGGTAGCATAGGGCCGCGAGGCGGCGTTATGATTGAGTCTCATTGAGTTGCGAGGTACGGCATCAACAAGGATTTGTAGCACGGTCACACGGAAATGGAGCCTCATCACGTAGTTGTATCTCCAATTTGGGCCGTAAGGCAAACACGACTTGATAGGTTAACATTGTTGATACAAGCACGGAATGGTCTAGAGACACAAAATAGGCCAAGGTATCGGTCCTAAAACTGATCCTAAGGCAAGACTAGAAAGACAATTGATAAGAAAGGACTGTTGCACGAAGTAAATCAAACGTGTTGGTTTTGTATGGTTGGGCGATGAGCTCATTCCACCAGTACAGTTGAGTACTGACACCCACATAGTTTACATGTGCAGGCACAGGTAGAAGCTCGTGGCACGGAGCTCGCTTGGATGCATCGAGGCACAGAGTTCCTTGGCGATTCGAAGCGTACGGCCGTATGGAGTCAAGACTTATATGGGACATAATGTATGGACGTCGCCTTCCGAAGCATCCGCTGGTTCAAGATTTGTACTGAGAGATGAGAGAGAGCTGAGTGACTTATAATATGAGATGAGTGAGCTTGAGTGAGCTTAAGAGACTTGTAATCTTGGCCTTGCGTCCATTGTAATTTTGTTTCAATACAAATAAAAGAGTATTTTACAATGACTTGTGTTTTGTTCTAATTTCCGTTGCTATTCTTCAATGTCTCTGTATGGGACTTCTGTGCGACGACCCCGTCGCAGTCGCTGAAATCGGCCGTTATGGAACCCGCCTTGCACGAGCGCAATCTAGGCTCGTGCGGCATCACGCCTTAGCGAGGACGATCTCTCCTACGGGAGCGAGGCATGACATAATGGTATCAGAGCACGGCTTTACGTCCTTGGACTTTCGATTGAATTTTTTAACTCCGTTATTTCCGCAAACTCTGAATTGTGCTTCCGCAAGTTGATATCATTGGTGCGCTCCTCTCAAATGTCCTACAGGATGTCCATACAATAAGTCTAACTATTCTGCAAAACATAAGAGAACAGTTTTTGTCAAAACAAAAGATGGTTCGCGTAAGCATGGTTGGCTAAGTCGGGCTGGGCATATACACCAAAGTTGCGTCGACCCTAGCAAAGTCAAGTGCAGAATACGAATTGTGTCAGACAAGAATGAGTTGAACTCGATTGAGCAAAAGTGAGATGATTATCGATAGGGGTGCTATCGAACGATGATGTTATCGTCGATGCGATATAGGTGAGCGCGCTTAAAATTTAAGGAATCGTTCGAATGGAAATTCGAGGAAGATAGAATTGTGAATCGAATGATAAGTTGGGGATTCATTGGATGACTTCATCCCTGAGTGGTGTATGCGATAGCCTCAGGAATGTCGATCGATCGATTGAGGATTCGGGTGTCAATGAGTCTATTAGCAAGCGTCACGCGTATGCAAAGCCTTAGATTGAGTGTCGTTGAACAAGTTATAGTCTTGAAGATTTGACGACTTGATTCGGACAACCTAGAATTTACGTGCACGGAACGTGCACGGTATTGAGGATTACGCAAGTATGAAATACGAAAATGAGCGAGTAGATGAAATCGAATCGAGAAAAAAGTTAGGGTGTACGAATGGATGACTTGATCGAGGAAATTGATACGGATCGTATACGAAAAGTTAGCACAACAGGTAGACAGCATGCATAAAGGGTTTGAATTTTGAAGTTACGCAATGACTCTAAGGATTGGATTAAATGTTGCTCGATAATTTGAGTTAGCAAAAAATGATGCGAATTGAGGAAATACGCCGATCGATGACTTAAGCTAGACGGATGAACGATACGTGAATTTGGGTTTGAGGAAATTGATGTTGTGAATGATTCGAGGGATAACGATCGAATTTGAAATTGAATGTCGAGGAGATTATCTAGTCGGAAGATATCATCATTCACACGACTCAGAATTCGTTGCAAATGAAGATCGTCAGGTTATGTATATCGTCGATGGTATTGAGGCGTATCAAAGATGATATGCGATAACTCGGGGGTACTCTGACTCGGCGGATGACGATCGTGCAAGTGTTATTGTTCGTTTGAATGCGATACTTAGGATTTTGATCGAGATAAATGTTGGATGAAAATGATTGTGTCTTGATGGTTACGCGGATAACCACAACGTCGACGATCTTGTCTTACGCAAGCGCAATACTAGCCTCGCACATACGCTGCGTCATATTTGGGGCGATCGTTTCGCGTGAGCGCTGACATGGTGATTCATGTCGCGGGAATGATCGAACTCAAAAAATCAGGATGCGGCAACTTTGATTGTCTCGACTTGTCGGATTGATGCGAAAGAAAATTTAAGGATGTTAGGACTTGTGATTGATGAATGAAATAAACTTGAGGATTGAGTAGGTCCAATTCGCACATCGAGAATGAATTAGTCTAGATGCAAAACAAGAGTTATGTTCCGATGAGTATAATTATCCTGTGGGAACGTGCATGGTGATTCATGTCTACCGTGGATAATCTGACTCGTATGGGATCGGGGCGCAACGTATATTTAAGTCAGACGACCTTGTGATCAATTGCGTGAATTGGAATAGATGACTTAGGGAATATGGAATATGAAATTTTGGTTAGCGATAATTTGTGTCATAGCGTGTTTGATTCGAGAAGGATAGATAGGCGAATTATGTCGAACGTGTTCGAAGAGATAGACTATACGAAGATGGTTTGTTGAACGAGCGATATTGAAATATCGTAGAATTGGTTGAACATGAGTCGTCGTAGGATGGCTTTGCTGAATGACTCGGACCCCGTGCGACGAACATTAGAATGTGTGTAGGAAATCGATGCTCGATGTTTAGAAATCGGAGTGATGCGAGCTTGGATAGAAAACCTCGTACTATCGATTTGGTTTGACCTTAGGATGGGGTCAGTGTTGATATTGTTGTTTGGGAACTATGATTCCAATACTGACAAAAAGATATTGCCTAGCGGTTAGGCAGACGTCTGAGTGCGAAGTGGTAGGATTTATGGAGGCACCACTCGCGAGTATCGGTTGACATGCATGTATATCAGGGACGTCCGAATATGTGCACGATCCGACTCGAGTGGTGATGGCAGATTCTCTATTACGAGGCTTGGCTAAAATACATGTATTTTGGGGATGCATGGAATATGTGCACGATCCAACTAAGTGATACGTTGAATCAAGTGAGACTAAGAGAATGGGAAAGTGTCGAGGAATTTGAGATCGTGAGTTTTGAAGAAAAGATTGAGGGTAGTGTGAGCGTGGCTCAGATTTAGAAAATGCATAGAAGTAGTGTGTGCGAGAGTCCGTGAATGTTGAATAAGTGATAAGTCGATAAGTGTACTCAGTTAGTTTCGAGGACGAACCTTTTTTGAGTGGTGTATGATGTAGTGCCCCATCCCGCTTAGTCAATCGGAGGAATAGGAACGCCGACGGCGTTCGAACTTAGCCTTGCAACGGCTGCTCAGAGACATCGCTCAGGTGGGATAGTTTCGGTGAACTCGCCTCATCTTTGCCTTCATATAATAAATCGCATATTTTCAACTTGCACAAGTAGGCTTAATAATAAAAGAGATGAGTCCACATAGCTAAAGGGATTAATTCTGCCGGGTCGAATTGAGTTAGAATATGAAAAAGGCCAACGATCGGTTTAGAGTTGGTGCACGGCGTACTTTGAAAATGACACTCGGTCCTTCGTCCCGTCGCTTGGGAGAAGGAAAAGTTGGTATTCGCCACAAGCTAAGAGTTAGCCAAATTCATAGGCGTCGCCCACATAAATGCTTCATTAAGCATGTACGGTCTCTTCGCCTAAGGCGTGGCATAGCCTCTGCTCGCCGACGGGTTATGTTGTATTGCACGGCTTGTGGCATAAGTCTAGGCACCTCAAATAACTTGGTTGTTCAAGTCGAACGCGTGTACGGCACGTTCCCACGACGCAAGGCTTGACGCAGCCTTTACTCGTCAAGTTGTTGCAAAGTAAGTTAGGCAAGTTACGTTAAGCTATCAGGAGTAGTAGCAGGCACGACCCTATGAGTTATACGGTTGGGTATAACCACATAGTCTCACGATTGTAAGGCCCGTCATATAGAGTATGACTTGTGCGGTGGTGTCACATAGAGTTTCAAGTTGGTCTAAGACACAATGGCACGGACTTAGTATTTTAAGGCACGGTCCACGGTTGAATTCTTTGAGTTTAGAAAGTATTTCAAATAGAATGCTCACGACTGGGTCGTTGAGGCAAGAAAGAAGAATGCTCACGACTGGGTCGTTGAGGCAAGAAAGAAGGATGCTCACGAGTGGGTCGTCGAGGCAAGATCTCAGATGTGAGAAGTATTGAAATTAGCCCTGAAAGAGATGGTAACACTAGAAGTAGCTTTGACTGTGTGAGACATCAGTTCCAGTCGAGTCTTGCTTGGCCATTGGACAACTTGTACATGGTAAATAAAATAAAATGTTTCTCGAACGGTGACCCAGGCGACCTATGGGAACCGTTGCGATAGAGACATTTCATAGATTGTGCTAGATGACCGTACGGGTTAGGTGGGGACTTGCATCGAAGCTAGCTACTCACGCTGGCAAGGGGCGTTCGTGTAATCAAAACTACAAAAGGAGTCCATTATAGCGTTGGGCTCTAGTGACTAGTTCATATAGATGAGTCGGCATGAGTGGCGATCCGCGTGTATGCCTTTGGATTGAGTCGAGTATTGAGTGTAGTACATCAAGGAAGTTGAGTTGAATGTGTGTGTACAGTTGGAACACAAAATGTTGGGCCAAAGATTTAGCTGTAACGTAGGCAACGTACTTCGGCACGAGATGTGGCATCGAGTCTTATGTTGTTGGCATATAAGTTGTATCGTTTGGATGTGAGTTGTCTTGAGTCTAAGTTAGGAAAGGACGTAAGGCAAAGTAAGTCGAGTGACACTTAACCCACAAGTCTTGATTGGGTCAGTTGATGATTTAGTAGCAAAGGGCCGCGAGGCGGCGATATGATTGAGTCTCATTGAGTTGCGAGGCACGGCCTCAACAAGGGTTTGTAGCATGGTCACAAGGAAATGGAGCCTCATCGCGTAGTTGCGTCTCTGATTTGGGCCGTAAGGCAAATACGACTTGATAGGTTGACATTGTTTATACAAGCACGGGATGGTCTAGAGACACAAAATAGGCCAAGACGTCGGTCCTAAAACTGATCCTAAGGCAAGACTAGAAAGACAATTGATAAGAAGGGACTATGTTGCACGAAGTAAATCAAACGTGTTGGTTATATATGGGTGGGCGAGGAGCTCATTCCATCATTACAGTTGAGTACTGACACCCATATAGTTTGCATGTGCAGGCACAGGTAGAAGCTTGTGGCACGGAGCTCGCTTGGATGCGTCGAGACACGGAGTTCCTTGGCGATTCGAAGCATGCGGCCGCATGGAGTTAAGACTTATATGGGACATAATGTATGGATGTCGCCTTCCGAAGCTTCCGCTGGTTCAAGACTTGTACTGATCGATGAGAAAGAGCTGAGTGACTTGTAATGTGAGATAAGTGAGCTTGAGTGAGCTTGAGAGACTTGTAATCTTGGCCTTGCGCCCATTGTAATCTTTGTTTCAATATAAATAAAAGGGTGTTTTACAATGACTTGTGTTTTGTTCTAATTTCTGCTGCTATTCTTCAATATCTCTGCATGGGACTTCTGTGCGACAACCCCGTCGCAGCCGCTAAAATCGACCATTATGGAACCCGCCTTGCATGAGCGCAATCTAGGCTCATGCGGCATCACACCTTAGCGAGGACGATCGCTCCTACGGGAGTGGGGCGTGACAGCAGCAGAAGAAGCTTGACACTCTTTAGCAGATAGTTCAGACAGTTGTGGCCAATAATAATTCTGCAACGATAAATGTTGTGACCGAGCCTGCGGTCCGACCGATTGATGTCGAACCAGAGTTGCCCGAGCGTCTACCTGCAACACCAAGAAGTTCCAACATTAAGGTGTCAAAATTCACGCAGAATTATCGCACTTCCTTCAACGGTACTGAAGATCCCTCTCTGGCGGTTGACTGGTTGGAGGAGCTGGAAGATAGTTTCGAACTTCTGGGTGTCGACGAGTCAAAGGAAGTCGCATGTGCTCAACTTCTACTCAGATTGAATGCGCACGACTGGTGGACTGTGCAAAAGCGAGCAATGCAACGGGACGACGAGACAATGGCGATCCCTTGGACTACATTTCGAAAGGCGTTTGAAATTGAATACCTTCTCGCAGCCGTTCGACAGTAGAAAAAGAATTAATTTATGCAATTGAAGCAAGGGAACATGACGGTACGATAATATGCAACAGAGTTCAATAAATAAGCCAAATTTGCTGGAGCATTCTTGCCTACAACGGAGAGTCGCGCTCGACGGTTTGAAGTGTGTCTGCGTCCAACTATCACTGCCCATGTAAGAGTGCCTGAATACAAGACCATGGACGAGTCTCTGAATCACGCTCTCCATCTTCAGCCCCAATACCCTCCAGCCGCTGCCGACACTGTGCATACCTACAATCACAAGCGCCCTAGCCATACAGTAGGAAACAATACGAACAAGCGTCCAAGCAACGCAATCGGGGCAGATACCAAAGGCAGAACCCAGGAGCTCGCTGCCATAAATACAATAACTTTAGGCACCATGCAAATGAATGCCATGTCTCTGAAGGCGGATGCTAGTACTGCGGCAAGATGGGCCATCAGCGTGCAAACTGCCTGACCATAAGGCCGAACCCAACGGCACCTCAACAGCAACAACATCGTCCAAGGAACCTGGATCCAGCACCTCGAGCCCAACAACCCGTACCGCAAAATGGACAAGACCATCACTCCAATGCCCAGGACAGCGTCTATGCTATGAATCGAGATGAGGCATTTGCCTCTGATACGGCCATGACTGGTATACTATTTTTTAATAATAAACCTACTCGTGTTGATTCAGGTACTATGCATAGTTTTATAGCGGCAGATTTTATTGATGAACACAAATTCTCCATGGCATCGCTAGGCCTTAACCTTAGTGTTAGCACCTCGTCGGGCACACAAATTCCTATAAATACTATCTGTAAAGATGGTTGCATATGTATTGGTGGGAGGAAATTAACTCTAAATGCGATAGTTCTAGACCTTAAGGACTACGACATCATTCTGGGGTTGGATTGGTTCGGCGCTTGCTTGGCCACCATTGACCATGCAGAAAAGAAGGCCACCTTCCGTCTACCGGGGGAACCAAAATTTTACTACTCATGTACCGAAGCGTCGATGGCCTACATGGTGATCTCGACAATTTCTGTTCGAAAGATGCTATGTTCCGGATGCGAAGGCTACTTGGCGTCCGTTCGAGACATGCAAAAAAATGGTGTAAACATAGGTCAAACTGACATTATGATAGAATTCTCAGATGTGTTCCTGGATGAGCTACTCAGCATGCCATCCGATCGAGAAATCTAGTTCACTATCGACACCTTCCCCAATACTCGACCAATTTCCAAGGCCCCGTACAGAATGGCCCTTGCAGAATTAAAAGAACTCAAAGTACAATTATATGGATTATTCGACAAAGGGGTCATCCTTCCTAGTGTCTCGCCATGGGTATGCCTGTGCTATTTGTCAAGAAGAAGGATGGGTCGATGCGGCTCTACATCGACTATCGAGAATTGAATATAACTACCATCCGGAACAAATATCCCTTGCCTCGCATCGACGATTTGTTCGATCAGCTCCAAGGTACCACGGTGATTTCGAAGATCGATCTTCGATCGGGCTATCATCAATTCAAGTTTATGCCAGAGAACGTGCCAAAGTCTTCCTTCCGTACTCGTTTTGGCCACTACGAGGGTAATTCCATTCGACCTGACAAATATCCCTGCTGCCTTCATGGATCTAATAAATTGGGTGTTCTGCCCGTTCCTCGATAAATTCGTAGAGTCTTCATAGATGACATCCATGTCTACTCGAAGGACCAAGCGTAATATGTGGAGCATCTGCGGACCATACTCCAAACCCTTCAAGAAAATCAGTTGTATGCCAAGAGGAAAAAAATGTGAGTTCTAGCTGAACAGCATGTCATTTCTGGGTACATCATCTCCGCTGGAGGCATTTCAGTTGATCCAAAGAAAGTTGAGGCAGTCGTTGATTGGCAGTAGTCGATAATCTTGCTCAGATCTATCTTGATGAAATAGTTCAACTGCACGGGATCCCAGTATCCGTCGTCTCAGATCGGATGGGCGATTCGTGTCATGCTTCTGGTATAGTCTTCAGTCAGCATTGGGGACAAAGCTGAAGTTTAGCTTAGCTTATCATCCTCAGACCGATAGCCAAACAGAGCGGGTGAATCAAATTCTCGAAGATATGTTACGACTCTCTGCAATCAATTTGAAGTCAAACTGGGACGTTCATCTACCGTTGGCCGAATTTGCATATAACAATAGCTACCAGTCTAGCATCCAAATGGCGTCATATGAAGTCTTATACGACCGGAATTGCATATCATCCATTTGTTGGGATAAAGTCGGGAAACGACAGATACTCAACCCGAAACTGGTAAAACAGACAGTGCAAAAAGTTAAGCTAATACGAAAGAGATTAAAAATAGCACAAAGTCGGCAAAAAAAACTACGCACATACGCATCACAGACCACTTGTGTTCCTGGAAGGAGATCACGTATTTTTGAAAGTTATGCCCATGTGAGGGGTCACCAGATTTAGAGCTAAGGGCAAGTTGAGTCAAAATTTGTTGGTCCTTTCAAGTTATTGAAGCGAGTCGCCCCAGTAGCCTAACAAATCACATTACCGACAGTACTATCGGATGTGCACATTGTCTTCCACGTCTCTTAGTTACAGAAGTACGTACACGATCTGAGCCACGTGGTAGATTTGAGTCAGCTGGATCTAAAGCCAGACTTGTCATATGTAGAGGAGCCTGTACAAATCTTAGAGTGTAAAGACAAGTTGCTTCAAAATCCTACGATCCCTCTCGTTCGCGTACTCTGGAGGAACCATACGGTCGAAAAGTCGACCTGGAAACTTGAGTCAGAGATGAGGAAAAAATTTCCTTCTCTATTTTTCTAAATGTAGGTTCTCTTCTTAAGTTTTGCGAGAACGAAACTTTTCTTAGTTGGTTATGGTGTAGTGCCGCATCCCTATATCGTACCCCATTTTCGTCCATAGGATGTGCGAGAAAGAAACACTGTCACTACTGATTCAGTCGGAACCGATAGATTGGGATTGATGGAAGCGGTCGAATGGAAACGATTGAATTAAGATCATTTTTTGTTATGAAAAGGATTTTTCAGAATCAAGTCCCATATTCAGCGAGTTGTGCCTCGAGGATAAACTCTGCGGCTGAGTCAGAAATGACATCCCGTTGCAGTGCTTTTTATGCCGTACTTGCTCTTTGGCTTTGGTTTTCGTGAATGCATTTTTATGAATGTTTTCGATAGTTTTCATGGCTTGCATTTTCGAACTTCACATTCATATCGAACTCCTTAAATGGCACAGTTTTCTAATCAGTTTCTTGTACGATTTCAGGTGATCGCGTAGGTGACGTCTAAGCACGGCCAACCAATCTCTCGCTATAAGTAAGACTAAGGTGAGTGGCTGACCTCCTTCCCCTCGACCCTCTGGTTTCAAATCAAACATGAAATATAAAATGCATGCTTATATTCATAATGTAGAATCAATAAATTATGGCACGATTCTTCACGAACACTTGTTATAGATCTGTGCAAAACGAAGATTGAATCTATTAACGAATGTTACAACGATAAGGTGGCACACATTAAAAAGTGGCTCTCTCAAAGATTTAGTAGACCATGCTGGAATAATTAATTTTAGTCTAGCACGGTCATGGACAACATGTGCACAAGGTTTCGCTTCCTCGAACGGTAATCCGAGGCCACGGGACCATTTCGGCCTAGGAGGAATGCAAGATAGCTGTGCTGTATGCTAGCACGGGTCATTCAGAGCTTTCAGCAAGGCTAGCTACCCGTACTAAAATGATCGCCGACTCGACCAACCTATACGTCCAGGATGGCTTGAATTGCCGTGACCCCTTCTTGCACATTGTTTACAAGCTTTTATTATAAATCTTACAGAGAAGAACATGGTGTAACACCCAATTTTTTAGATGAGGGTAATTTTGAAATTTTGTAATTATAATTATTAATTATTGATATTTACTTCATATTATAATTTTTGGTGATTTTAATCATTTTTAAACTATTTAAAAATATGACTTATGATTCCTTGTTTTGCTAGTGTAACACTAGAGATAAGTGACCTAGAGCCAAGCCATGTGATTAGGGTATTTCATTTATCATTTCTAGTATAGGGGTATTTTTGTCATTTTTAAGGTAATTTGAATTTATTATAATTTATTTGAATTTATGGGAATTTTTAGGATTTATTTTAGAATTATTTGAATGATGGTTGACTAGGTTGACTTTGACTAGCGATGACTTGGTAGACTGTCCTAGAAGCTAACCTAGGTCATGACTACTTGGTTAGGTTATGAAACCCTAGCTTGACCTAAGTTAGTGATTTCAAACTCATTAGAATTTATTTAGGGAAATTAGGATTTGAATAGGTTAGTAAATGGCTTGTGGTTTCACAAGTCATGATTTATGACTTAAGCCCATAGAGGCCCAACCCAACACTAGTGGAACCCTAACCTAGCCCAACACTCCCGACATGGCTGGCCACACCTAGCATAGGGATTCCCCCACCTATTTAATCCCTCCTAGAAATTAGGGCTAGCCTCCTTAGAATTTCTTAAGTTTTAGAAAGAGGTAAGTCTCCATCTTTATTAATTCCTAGAAAATCCTATTTATTTCCTTTTTCCCTCAAACCAATTGCAATAGGTTCTAATTAGTGTGTTTTTGCTGTTTGGGGAAGTTTTTTTTCCAGTTTGTGAGCAATTTGAAGAAGTTTGCTAGCAAGGAGGAACCCCGCTATTGGAAGCTTTTCTTGCATTTTGACACCAATAGGTAAATCTATATAAACACCATTAAAATTCCAGTTTCTTTGCATGTTTGGAAAGCCCTAGGTCTAACCTAACTGTAGGTATGCCTAGACCTAGGTTTCGTGTCCATTTCGTGTCCTAAATAGACACGTATCAGCCCATGGGTTTAGGTGTTTGATGAAATGCCCCAAAGGCCATATTAATTTATTTTTCGAATTGTTTTTGAATAGA
>JANAVB010034415.1:3309365-3404585 GCA_029216955.1 Iris pallida | reverse complement strand
GAAAGAATAACAAATAGTAAAGAATTACAGCCCGGGCCCAACCATCCACAGACCCGAGCTCAGCCGACCCCTATTCGGTTCCAGTCCAGCAACCAACCTGCATTCGTTTCCTCAGTACAGCCGCGTATAATAGGTATACGGAGAGAGACGAATCATCTAAATCCTAAACCCTAACCTACGCCCCGCGACCCCTGGCCTCAGGCGCGCCATCACCGTGCCGCCACTGGCCGAGAGCCCCCGGAGGACGGCCGACAACGATCACACGCACGTGTAACAAAGTGACAACAACAACAAGGCTGCAAACGCCAATTTCCATGTAACATTTCTCGGCCTACGCTCCTCTGTTTTTCGATCCAACTGTTTCGTTGGATAGCCAATATAACCAAGTTCGTACCCCCATTGAATAGATTTTGGGTTAATAGAACCATATGTCCAGCATTTCGATCCAAAGATCGACAAAAACCTATTTAAGAATAGAACAATTGTGGTTTTAACACCGTTTTGTAAGGCAACTTCCTGTCGGTCTATCGACAGTTTTGAGAAACTATTTAATTACAGTCCTAGAAAACCTATAGGGCTCTGCAATCCAACTTACGGAGTTTGATTTCGTCGACTGTATGTCGAGAAATCGGATTCCAAAGATGGGCAAAAACTTATTTTCAAAATATTAAAATTTACGAAAAACCTTCGATACGACGTGTGTCCCGCCAATCCGGGCGACGTGGTCACGAACCGAAAGCATCAAAAGGTGCGTAATGGCTTCGTGGACGTGTGGGATTTGACGAAATTTAAATTGGTCGCATGTGCGCGACGAATTTGATGCGTATCTGTCGAAATTTACCGTATTGGCCTCTGTGCAAGTTTCCCAATTACTTTGTGCATGTTTGTTAGATCGAGACAAAACTTACGCCAGCAGGACCATATCATTTTTCTGGTCCTGTATGCCAAGTCTCGTCCAATTCTGAGATAGTTGATCGGATCGCCGTTTTGCGGGCCCCATGGTCCGATTCAACAGGTGATTTTGTGCACGGCCTGCCGAAATCCAACTTTGGACATACGATTGGGTTTGTATCATCAAAAAAAATTCATAGACATGTAGTTTAACGACTTTAGAGACTATTGACCTGGCACGCTTTTCAGTACAAAGCGGGTCCAAAGGCGGACACCGTTTTGTTCCGAAATTACCGTTTTGCCCCTGTATCCAGAATTGGACTTAAGGACAGGCAATTCAAGCTATTTTGACTATTCTGAGAACATTGGTAATGTCTATTTCAGAATCTGGGGACTGTTGTATAAATTTTAACTATTGTGGAACACTGAGTGGTTTGGATTATCGGTTTCACCAGCAAAGGACCACAGGCGAGTACAGTTTATTGTTTGTTTTCAGTATTGATCTTTACTATACATCATTGTTAGTCGATAGAGATGTGATTTCAGTCTTTATGTTGATTTTATTCTTTGTAGGTTGGGGGACGTGAAGTACCGAAGATATGTGATCTGACCTTATACAGTGTAGACAGTGTAGACAGTGACTTATTATTGCAAAGTAGACAGTGTAGACAGTAATTTATTATTGCAAAGTAGACAGTGATTTATTATTGCAAAGTAGACAGTGTAGACAGTGATTTATTATTGCAAAGTAGACAGTGTAGACAGTGTTTAGACATTGTAGACCGTGTCGCAAAATTATTCTGAGATCGGTCATATATCAAAGGTATTTCAGTCGGTCAGTCGATGAGTATTTTCTTATATTTCATTTACTGTTTTCAGTATTTAGTTTTATTCTATTTTTCTTCATTTGTTTTATGAATCATATGTCTAAAGGCTAACCTCTGTCGTATAGTCATTTTTAATTAATGAAACTACATTCAGTGAATTGTACTCGTTCCATTCCTGACTGGAAACCAATATTTTTCAGGTTAGTCGTGGATTCACTTAGCATTGGAAGATACGATGTACTTGTAGACGAAAAGCCTAGAGACTAGTTAGATAGATGAGTTATAGTTATTCCAATATTTGTACGAGTTTATAATTTTCTGCAAATGTAAAACTTATGATCATTGTAAATTAAATTAATTTTGTGAATGAGCATTATTTATGATTTTGAGCAATATGGCTATACAGCGTTCTACCGTCGACACTGCGGCGTAGGCTGGCTTGGACACGTCTCGCATCCGAAGGAAAAAAAATGGGTGCGGATCGTGACATCGCTAGTCCCTTTGACCGTCCTGACCCTCGCTCTCTGCAGGTGCTACGAATCATCGCCAACTAACCAAGGCGACATTTGTATTTTGAAGCTTCGATCGCGCATCGAAGACTCTTGCTGCACAACTTTTGAAGACTCTCTAGAAATAGTCCAAGAATGTCTCGACTTTCCTCCGTCCCAGGTGGCTGGAATACTTTTGTTATAAATAGAGAGATTTAATGTATGAAACGATTATCGCATCGGCATTCATTTCGTAATCGAGTCATGTTGTAAGCCCGCACGGCATAATTGTAATAAAGTCTTGTAAATGATATCTATTATCAATAAAATATAAAAAAAATTATGTCTCAATGTGTTGTTCAATTTATCTGCGTACTCGCTTAGATGTTGTGTTTTGTATAACTTTACTACTATGTCTTGTGCGATCGCAACCTAGGTTCACACGGCATCACGCCCGGGGGATGACTATCGATTCTTCGGAATCGGGGCGTGACATGCGGTACATGGGAGTTCGATAATTTAAGAGAAAGTGTGAAGGCCAAAATCATCCCCACCGGGTTGCAAAATTTAGCTAAATACTCGTATAAGATCTTGGACCATGCATTGATTTATGCATTTGCAAAGCGATGGCATCCAGAAACCAACATTTTCTATCTCGGACCCGGGGAGATGACGATCACCCATGACGACGTCCGCTATAATTTGGGACTTAGAGTTGATGGTCGTCAAATGGTTATGGATTATTCTAAGGACGACTTTGGGTCATATGATGAGATAGTAGAATTGGTCATAATTCTCTCGGAATTGAGGCAGAGACTATTACGCCCCGATTCCTAAGAATCGAGAGTCGTCCTTTGGGCATGATGACGTGCAAACCTAATTTGCGCTTGCACAAGACATAGTCATAAGGTTATCTGAAACACAACATCTAATAGAGTATGCAAAAAATTGAACAAACACATTTGAGACAATTTTTATTTCATTGATAGTAGACATCATTTACAAGACTCCATTACAATCGTTGTCGCGCAGGCTTACAATATGACTCGATTACAAAATTAGCATTGATAAGATAGTCATTCCATACATTACATCCCCGTTTACAAGCAAACCATTTCAAAAGACTTGCTATCGTGGGGAGGCGAACCATATATCTTGGACTAAATTTATGAAGTCTTCAAAAGGATCAAAACAAGCCATTAATACATGAACGAGGCTTCAAATGAACTTGCATGGGCTTGATTTTAGGTGGCACGTCCTTCTTAGTTCGGAGTACCTGTGGAGAGCGAGGATCAGTACAATACACTTGTAGTGGTGCGTGGCTAATTAAGTTTCATGCTCTCATTTGCATTAAGAAATTATATGACTTCAATATTTGTGATCTTTTTAGCCATCCTCGTAAATTGCAGGTAAGCATATGATGGGCATAACAACGTAAACTATGATAGAACTTACCCACGGTAGAGCATTCTATTAGAGTGTAAGACTTACCATGTTCTTCCTTATCAATTGTTATCATTTACTAGAATAATGTGTGTAAATGTATATGCGAAGGTCACTAACATCATAAGTCATCCTGGACTTATAGCTTTGTTAGACAGGACTCTTTCAACGCAAGTAGCGAGCTTCACTGAAAGTCCCCGAATAACCCATGCTAGTATCCAGCACAGCTATACTGTGTTTTCCCTTGGCCGAACCGGTCCCGTGGCTCCGGATGTCATTCGAGGAAACTTTATCTCGTACACAAGTTGTCCATGACCGTGCTAGACTAAACTAGATACTCAAGCATGGTCTATATTATGAGAACTTAACCATTTTTATCGTGTCCCGCCTTATCGTGGCATCATTTTAGTCAATGTGTCTATCTTTTGTTTAACACGTTTCTATATCATGAATAACATAGCAAGCATGTAGCAGTTCTATAGAATAAGTAGATGTGTCCATGTATTTGTATCTAACATTTTATTCGTAATGATGCTATCGATTTATTAAAGAATAGAAGGGTCAAGGGGGAAGAATGGTCACCCACTCATCTTGATTTTGCTTGAGGAGAGAGACTGGTTGATTGTGCATATGCGATCACCTAAAATCGTGTAAGCAACTGGTCAGAACACTGCCATATTCAATGAGTCCGATACGAATGCAAAATTCAAAGAACGCAAGACATGAAAACCATCGAAAACATTCATGAAAATGCATTCAGAAAACTAAAGCCAAAGAATCAAGTATGGCATAAAAAGCAGAGCAACGGAAGGTCTCTTCAGATTCAGCCATAGAGTCCATTCTTAAGGCGTAACCCGCTAAATATGGGACTTGATTCCGAAAAAGCCATTCCATAACGAGGAAAGAATCTTAATTCAATCGGTCTCGTTCAATCGATAGCGACCGTATTCCTTTATCGTGAACCCCATAGACGAAAAATGGGGAACGAAGTAGGGACGGGATACTACACCATAACTAACTAAGAAAAATTTTATCCTCGAAACTTAAGAAGAGAACCTACCACTAGAAAAATAGGGAAGAAAACTTTTCCTTCATCTCGGATTCGAGTTCCCATGTCGACTCTTCGATCGAATGGTTTCTCCAAAGAACACGAATGAGGGAGATCGCACGATTTTGAAGTAACTTGTCCCTGTGCTCCATGACTTGGACCGGTTCTTCCATATATGATAAGTCCGCCTTCAGCTCCAACTGAACAAAATCTACCACGTGGCTCGGATCGTGCACATATTTTCATAGTTGTGATACATAGAAGATATCGTACACATCCGACAGTGCTAGCAGCAATGCAATTTGGTAAGTTACTGGCACGACCCGCTTCAATATTTGGAAAGGACCAACAAATCTTGGACTAAGCTTGCCTTTAACTCCAAACCTGGTGACTCCCCGCATAGTCCTCAGCTTTAAAAACACAAGATCGCCCTCAAGGAATTCGAGTGACCGTCGATGGGTATATCTTCTGCCGACTATACGGCATTTTCAATCTCTCTTATCAGTTTGACCGTCACCACAATTTGCTCCACCAGCTCCGGACCAAGAATCAGTCATTCCCCGACTTCCTCCCAACAAAAGGGTGATCTGTACTTCCGACCGTACAAATCTTCGTACGACACCATTTGGATGCTGGACTGGTAGCCATTTTTATATACAAATTTAGTTAACGGTAGATGAACATTCTAGCTTGACTTCAAGTCGATTGCACATATTCATAACATGTCTTCAAGAATCTGATTCACCCGCTCTATATGATTATCTGTCTGAGGATGATAAGCTGAACTAAACTCCAACTTTGTCCCCAATATTGACTGAAGAATACACCAGAAGCGTGGCATGAATCGCCCATTCCAATTTGAGACGATGATACTGGGATCCCGTGCATCCAAACTATTATCAAGATAGATCTGAGCAAGGCAATCGACATTCCGAGTGACTTTAATAGCAATAAAGTGTATCGACTTGGTTAGTCGATCGACGATGACCCAGATGACATCGTTCCTTCGTGGCATTTTCGGCAGACCAACAATAAAGTCCATTGTGATGTGCTCCTACTTCCTTTTCGGAATGGCGAGGTTCTGTATCTCTCCGTCCGGCCTTTGGTGCTCTACTTTAATTAGCTGACAGATCATACACTGCGACATGAAGAGTGCCACATCCTTCTTCATGCCATGCCACCAAATTATTGTACGGAGGTCCTTATACATCTTTGTGCTACCTGGATGCAAGGAATATTTTACATAGTGCACCTCCGACAATATTTCCTTTCTCAGTTCTAAGTCCTCTGGGACGCATAGCCGACCCCTTATCCACAAAATTTTGACCTCGTCTTCCACAAAGTTGATTGCCTTATAACCTGTTGAAATGAGCTCTCGTATTTTCTTCCTGTAGGGATCGTCCTTCTGAGTGGACTTGATCATTTATAACAAGCATGATTCTAGCCGCAACGGTGCCAATTCAGCTCCCAAGAATCAAACCCAGAGTTCAATGCTTATTTCCTCTAAGTCCCAAAGTATACCTTTGTTGATGGTTAGCGAGTCTATGTATTTTTTGCTCAAGGCATCGGTTATCACATTAATTTTGTGCAGCGTATAGTCGATCGTCAAGTCATAGTCCTTGATCAGTTCTAGCCAGCGTCTCTGTCGCAAGTTTAGCTCATTTTGGATAAAGAGATACTCGAGGCTCTTGTGATTCATGAAAATACTGCGTACGATTCCATAAGGATAGCGACGCCACAGTTTTAACATGAATACAATCGTCGCCAATTCCAAGTATTGGGTAGAGTAGTTCTTCTTGTACGACTTCAGTTGTCGGAAAGCAAAAGATATCAAAACTAGCCTTCAATATACGGACGAGACTTCAAATAAACTTGTGTCGCCTTGAGTTTAGATGATACATCCTTCTTAGTTCGGGGTACCCATGGAGAACGAGGATCAGTACATTACAGTTGTACTGGTGCATGGCTTAAGTTCCATGGTTTTATTTGGTTCAAGAAATTATGACTCAATTTGTGATCTTTC
Organism: Iris pallida; assembly: GCA_029216955.1. Classification (NCBI taxonomy): domain Eukaryota; kingdom Viridiplantae; phylum Streptophyta; class Magnoliopsida; order Asparagales; family Iridaceae; genus Iris; species Iris pallida. Next base: position 3,397,865 of record JANAVB010034415.1, on the reverse strand, counting down.
TCACCATCATCGTAAATTTTAGGCAAGCATATGATAGGCATAATAACGTAAACTATGCTAGAACTTACCAACGACAGAGTGTACCGTTGTAGTATGAGGCTTATCATGTTATTTCCTGTCAATTGTTATCATTTACTAGCATAATGTATGTAAATGTATATGTGAAGGTCACTGACACCACAAGCCATCCTGGACTTATAGCTTTGTTAGACGAAACTCTCTCAACACAAGTAGTGAGCCTCGCTAAAAGTCTCCGAATAATCCGTGCTAGTATCCAACAAAGTTGTACCGTGTTTCCTCTAGGCCGAATCAGTCCCGTAGCCCAAGGATGTCATTCGAAGAAACTTTACCTTGTGCACAAGTTGTTCATGACCGTGCTAGACTAAACTAAATACTCAAGCATGGTCTACATTATGAGAACTTAACCATTTTCATCGTATCTCACTTTATCGTGGCATCATTTTAATCAATGAGTCTATCTTTTATTTAACACAGTTCTATATCTTGAATAATATAGCAAGCATGTAGCAGTTCTATAAAATAAGCAGATGTGTCCGTATATTTGCATCTAATATTTCATTCACAATGATGTTATCGATTTATTCAAGAACAAGAGGGTCAAGGAGGGAAGGGTCAGCCACTCATCTTGATTTTTCTTAAGGCGAGAGACTGGTTAATTGCGCTTAGATGGCGCCTATGCGATCACCTGAAATTGTATAAGCAACTAGTCAGAATATTGCCAAATTCAATGAGTTCGATATGAATATGAAATTCGAAGAACACAAACCATCGAAAATATTCACGAAAATGCATCAAGAAAATGAAAGCCAAAGAAGCAAGTGCGGCATGAAAAGCAGAGTAATGGGAGGTCTCTTCGAACTCAGCCGCAGAGTCCATCAGGCACAACCCGCAGAATATGGGACTTGATTCTGAAGAAGCCATTCCAAACGAGAAAAGGATCTTAATTCAATCGGTCTCGTTCAATTGATCCCGGCCAATAGATTCTGACCAAATCGATAGAGACAGTGTTCCCTATCGCGCATCCCATGGACGGGAAACGGGATACGATGTACGGACGAGTCACTACAGAGACTTTTGTCATCCTTCCGATTTTAAGAAGTCGTACGGATTTCCTTTGAGTTTTTTTGGGAATACGCTCATTGATGATGATGATGACGACGATGACGATCATCATGACGACGTAGTGGCCCGAGTGTAGTTCATCCTAGGGGTCGAAGGCATTCTGCACAAGTCCAAAACCTCGATACGTGCCAAATATCTAAATAATTTTGCGAACTTTGACGTTGTGGAACAAATATTCTTTGGAAGCAGTATACTAGCATATATGTGCCATGAACTTGGTGATGCATCTCGAGTCAGATCGAAGACAATAGCTAGTTGTCAAACTCTGCTCCATGTAATCAAATAAAATCGTACTTTCTTTATAGATAATATAAAATTTGGTCGATTAATATTTTATTATTCTACATTGTATATACAGGCATGGATATAAGAGCATTTTTCGACGCAAAAGAGGACTACTATTAAAAGAGATTATGATAAGCAGCTGCCTAGAATGTGTAAGCGGAAGCCGATTAAGGAAGATACCAAACATCCACATACGTTGGCTACTCTACGTATCGCTCTTGAAGATATGCAGGCAAATGAGGTAAAATAATACTAACTTAAACTAGCATTTATTTATTTTTCACTTTAGTGTTCCGTATTAATTAGTAACTTCTTAAGTAATCATTACTTATACCTTGATATAGATTATTTCGCATCCATATCAGCATCTTCGAAATAGTACTCGTCCATTGCAACCAGTTGGACTATTTCAAGGTCTGATAGGTTGCCATGAAATTGGGGAACCTCACATGCCAGACAGAGTGCTTCGTCAGTTTGGGGTCTCGTACAATATTTAAAATTTGCGTTTAGCTCTCTTTTTTGACGGTCAGCCCAAATTAATTGTTAGGTTGAGACCAGACCATTTTTTGGACAATATGGAGATCCAAATATAAACTTTAAATATGATACGAGACCTTAGAACTAACCTTTTTTTTTTCATTTCATACATTATAGGTAATTTCAAATATAGGTGATGATAATTTTAAATTGAGAGAAGGAAAAATAGACTCGACATTTTCAAATAAATTTCTAGAAAGTACGCCAACTCAGTTAGCGCATCTTTAGTTTTCCAGAGTTTGCCAACAGAGCTGGTCCCATCCCCCTCTCTACTATTTATTAAAATTATTTTCACATATATTTGCAACTACCTGTAATATATGAAATAAAAAGGTTATTACTTAGTTCTGAGGTCTCGTTTAATATTTAAAGTTTATATTTAGGTCTCCATATTGTCCAGAATATGGTCTGGGTCTCGACCTAACGATTGACTTAGGTTGACCGTCAAAAGGAAGAGCTAAACACAAATTTCAAATATTGTATGAGACCGTAACTAGATGAAAATATGTTAGGGGTTATGTGACATGGGTTATTTAGGTTTGCATGGTGAGGATTGTGTAACTTGAGTTATTTAGTTTTGCATGGTGAGGATTGTGTGACTTGGATTATTTAATTTTTTTAATGACCAAATTATTTAGTTTTGTCATGACCAATCTAAAATGAGACTCTAAAACTAGATGTTATGTGACAATATTGTTTGTTTATATATTGATGTCGACAGCCACACAACCTTCGTGGCGGCAATTTCGATAGGGATGACTTCATGAGCATTATGTATCAATGTCTCATGTTCCGGCCGCATTGTTGAATGCTTGTGACTCAAGAAACCGGAAGGATTGTGCTGTTGTTGTGATCAGAATAGAAGCAAACAACAATATCACGTCTCATTCTGTAACGACCATGGTTTGTATTACGTGTTTTGGTATACGTGTACGTATATTGCATGTCTCATTGCATGGTTTATCTTGGCATTTCTCTTGCATGGTTCGGCTTGGTTGGCTTGGTTCGGTTTGGATTGGTTTTTCATGTGGACCAACCCCACCTACCCCCACTCTTCCTTGAATAGCCGCCCACTCCTTCTCTCTCTCCTCATTACTTTTCATTAACTCTTCTTCTTCCTCACCATTACTCTCTACCTACCAGACAGAGGTCTAGGCAAGAGCAACTTGCTTCATGGAGGAACTCAAGTTTTATTGTTCCATTTTCTTATCCACGAGATTCTAAGTAACTTTAGTACTTAGCATTTTCGAATTCTATGGCTCCTTTCATGTAGATCTAAGTTTTTAATATTTTGATCTTCTTGGTTTCGATCTTCTAAACTTGGTTGTTTCCGAATTGGAGAGTCCCATGTAGTAGGGATTTCGATTTTACGCAAGTTTGATTTTGAGATGGCCGAACTTCACCAAGTCTTGGCCGAGATGGAGTTCCTCGAGTTCCTGAGCTTTTACGTATGCTTGTCGTGAACGTAGGTAGAAAACGGAGTTTTACGCACACGTTTCTAACGCGTTAGCGTAGTGTTTAGCCCTTTTACGCCCAAGTATTGCGTGCCAACGTATTATTCAGCCTTTTACGCTCACGTCTTAACGTGCCTGCGTGGTGCCCCTTTTATGCACACGTAATTGCGTGCTAGCGTATTCGAACTCTACGCCGGGATCCCCCCACTCGCATAGAGTCGTACTCGCGTAGAGTTTTGCTCTGGTGTTTGCGCGTGTAGAATTCTACTCGCGTAAAATTCTCACGCGCGTGTAATTTTACTTGCGTATAACCCGGCTAGCGTAGAACCCCATCCACGTGCATCTTCACTCGCGTAGAGCTATCTCTCCCTTGCTCTTGCTAGCGTAGAGCCACTTTACGCTTGAGGTCCTCGGCCTAGCGTAGAGGCTCACTCGCGTAGAGCCTTGAGCCCTTGTATACCCGATTGTCTTTTATGCCTTGTACTATTCATGAATTGACAAGCACGGACTGCGTGATATGACCAGACTAATAATGGTGCATGACATGACATGACATGACATGACATGGCATGACATAGAATAACATAACAAGATATGACAAGTACGCACCATGGCAACTATTGAAAGCATGTTGCGACGGCTTGCATGACATGACTATAATAAATGGCTTAGACACCGTGGACGATTGTGTTTGTACAAATAAATCAGTATTGTCTTGCATCATGTCTAGGACAGGGACCCCTGAATACCACGGTCAGGGGGTACCTACTTAAACTGATTAAGGCTAATAACTAGAATAATCCAGTAGTCATAAAGTGTGAGCCCTTGGCCCAAATTTTTCCCATACATTTTTTTCTATTATTATTTTCTCCTCTAAATATTTCTTCTGGGGATGAATTATTAATTAATGCATAGACTTATTTTAGTAACCAATGTGTATATATGTAGCAGACATATTAATCAATGTAGTTATGTAATATATATTTTTTTGTTATTCTTTAATAAACAAAGAGGCACAGGAGGGGTTTTACAAGTTTTAGTTTTAGAAGGGCTGGATTGCAAATAATACGTTTTATTTGTAAACTCTAAACACTAATTCAAACCCCCCAAACATTTAAGGACCTGGATGCAAATGTGTTAAGTTCAAATCCTAATAGATAACGGCCAGTATAAATTTAAACTCTTCGAGTAGATGAAATCGAATCCAACTCTCGATAGAAATTGGAAATTCAACCTTATCCTCTCGATCCATCCGATCCCTAGTATAAATACAAGGATCATCAATGCCCTAAGTTTCTCGAACCCTAACCTCCTATCACGAGTTCTCTCCTGTTCTGCGCCGAGGAAGAGACTTGTTGATTTGCAGCCACCAAACTTCGACAGATAATATCCTCGCCACCATGCCTCTTTAATTCATTCGAATTAGTCTACTCTTAGGCTTGCAAATGCTAGTTACTAATCAGGCGGGTAGGTGTTCGACTGAATGTCCAAACCAAGGATTTATGGGTTGTATTCATGCATCGAGCATGGGATGTTAATGATGCATAAATTCCATATCCTGTTTTAGGTTGACCCACTTCTTATGAGTGTCATATACCAATTGATCTTCCCCAGGATTGAATCTTATTATTCACTACAATTTGAAATACTATGACCAGCCTTGCATCAAGGATTCTGTAACAGACCTGGATGTCAAATTCCCTTCTCATTGAAAGTATTAGATGCATCCAGGTTTAGATACCACTATGTATCAGAGGAGGAGTTTAAGAGATGGACTTTCAGTCTTCCATCATCCAAATACCTATACCTTGAAGTTCATGTTGGAACCAAATTCAAACCCTTTCACTCATTCAACCATAAAACCCCTTAGTTGTCCTGTTAGCCTCTTTTTGTTTTGGTATTAGAGAAGTAACATATTTCTCCTTGGACTTAAGCCCAGATGTTGAGCAGATGTCTGCATATAGGTCATGTGTAATGGAATGTCCCTGCTCTGTCACAGGTTTGCATATCTTATAACGAATGTCTGATACATGAATTGTATCCCAGGTCACAGGATTATATGGGGTGTTCCCAGTTATAAAAGGGAATAACAGTTGACTAAAGAGGGAATAGAGTGGCTTATATAGTGCCCTGTATTTTGTAATGTTCAATGAACCTTGATTGGTATCGTTGCATATCCTGCATATTACACCATATCCTGCATGTTATCATATCCTACATATTTTACATTGTCCTGCACCCTTCATTACAATCCTGCATGCCTCACTCCACTGCATAACACTGCATATGGCTTCACTGCACTTGTGGGTTTCAGACATATAGGTAAATGCACTTTACTGCATTCATAGACTGTCCTGTACATAGGAGAGCTCAGGTCTGGATGATAAGTTCAGATAATGAACTTCAAGTTCAGACTGTGACCACACTTTATATCAGGCCTCTTCACTGCATTTCCATATGTCCAGCCTTAGATGAGGTATCTAGGTGTTAAACCCTTGGCGTCCATCTATCCTAATTTTTCTGTCCAGGTTATGTTATCCTCTGATGTGCTATGAGTTGGAATAAATGTTCATTCAGTTGTCATTGCTTTAGAATAGGTCTCTTGAGTAGCATTATGTTATTGTCCTGCATTTGATTATTCTGTTCCCTACTAATTCGAACTTGCATGTCCATCTTGATTGTTCACTGCATTCATTTTCTGAACCATCTAAACACCACACATCGAGTTCCCATTCATGTGGCAGACCCCTCCACTCTTACTGACCAGTTGAATGTTCATTTAGCCTATATCCTTGCCCGACTAAGTATCTGCCTATACTTATTCTGTTTCCTTCTCTTAAGCAGCAGGTATCATAGATAAGATTAGTAGTGAATTAAGTATAGTTTAACTTAGAGTAAGTTGTGTTGCCTACTGTACCTTAATTAGCAGCAGTAAGGAACCCGTGTTCCTATGCACCTGTATTAGATGGGAGTTCCTGTGGCCTATAGGCAAATAAATAGTTTCAGTCCAGTTATGATGATCCCCGTGTACCTCCATATGTTGCCCATATGATTCCTGGGTTCAGTCCCACATAAGTATCCTAAGGGTATCAGCCAAGAATGGCATGCTAATGATCAACCCCTATCCTACCTGTTACATAACCTTTACTGTCCATTACCCTTTCAGTTTAGTCTAATAAACACTGAACCCCATCCATTCTACTCCAATTGTCTAACATAGTCACAATAACATATCATTTAACATATAGAGCCCACATATTTGGAATGATGCAAATGGGAAGTAGGCTGATACATGTATTCCTCAAGGCTGGTACATGTCTCCTATAACTGATATAGGCTTACTCTATAGGACTAATACCCTATATATGATACATGCTACCTGCTGTTCTTCTATTTCCCATGTCAAGCCTTGTCAAGTGCATGCCAACACCCATTCCTATAGGTGTTTTATGGAGTTAGGTCTGGGGTGTCCTGCATATTGCAGTATTAGCCATCTTTCTAGGTTGCGGTATTGCAGAGCAGCTCATACAGGTAAGGATATGCCTATACTAGTAAGGGGTGTGTAAGAATAAGTGAAGTCCTGTAGGTTGCAGGACAACACTAGTTAACAGCAGTAGGAATATGTGTCCTTAAGCACATGTATTAGATGGGAGCATGGAGTTATCATAACCCAGAACAGTAGGGTATTCTAGGGAGATTACAGTCATAGTCTACAGAATCAGTAGCTATGAGGCTCGGGCTACAAGGTTTAGGTATAGGACAAGGACAAGATAAGGGGTAATTAACAATGATTCAATAGCTTTATTTTGTTTAGTTCATGTATTGATTTAGGCTTAATACATATAACAGGTTATTTGGACTTCTAACTCAGTGCTCGATTCATACCAGCAGTGCAGGACCACAGGCAAGTATACATTGCCAACTTGTACAATACAATTTATATGCATGTTCATTTTCTCGATGCTGTTCTCTTCCTTACGTTTGTGATTGCCTTATTCCATGGCTAGCACACTCATCCTGTTATAATTTTACTTTACATGTTTCTAGTTGTCTGCACATTCTTGTTCCTTTCTCTTATGATATTTCTATATGTTATACTGTGTTAGTTTTATCTATTTTCCTTGATAGAGTCGGCTAGTCCTACACCACGATTCCCTTGACTTGATTATAACTTGACTTGACTTGACATGACTTGAGTAGGACTTGACTTTGATATTCTATAGATTGTGAGTACTTAACTTGACTACGGTCTATAGGATTTTTATACTAGGATTGGCTACTATCTTGGTTGTGAGTACTTGCCTTGACTGCGATTGAGATACTATAGATTGTGAGTACTTACCTTGACTGCAGTCTACAGCTTTGACCTATTAGCCATTTCTAGTATGGCATGCCAGTGTCTTAGGATCCTTGTGTTTAGATCTTGTGTCTTGGTTCATTTTGTCTAGTTGGACATCCTTGATTGTTTCTTACTTCTTTGTATATTTGTACTCTTACATATTGGCTTGTATATTATGTATCTTGCTAGTCCTCTGAGGACCTGATGATCTCTTCAGGTTTAGTCGAGTATTGAGCCAGGTGCACGCGAGCAGGTTTGAGCTAGCATTGGACCACGATACCACTGCAGATGAGGGTACTTTGATGATTAGCAGTTTTGACTCAGTTATTTTTCATTCCATGTATTATTTTACTCCGTCTACTGGTAGTGGATTTGTGTCCACCAGACGTGACCTGGATTCATGATGAGTTTGATATTTCAGTTTATTTATTCTATATTCAATTGATTGTCATATTTCTGTGGATGAGACCTAGACTGCCTTGTAGATTTTGTGACTTGTTTATGTACTAGACAGCGTTCTACCGTCGACACTGCGGCGTAGGCTGGACCAGGACACGTCTCGTATCCGAAATGCGGGTGCGGGTCGTGACATAAAGAGATTTCCCAGCTACAGGCAATCCCGTTATCCGGGCACCCCATCATGGGATCTGTAGCCTGCCGTCGAGTAGGGCACATTTCTAGCACACTGTCATGTGTTGCAACCACCAAACTACTTAAGGGTACATGTGATCTTGGACAATATACCCACATTAATTCAACCCCAAATTGCGTCCGGATAGCCTGGATGGTCTGCAGGACTTGTGGCAGTTGGAATAATCTCATTGCATCTTGCTAGTAACTAGGCCTGTGATAATCCTAGTTAGTTAAAGTATCAAGCCGTACTCCTTGCTTGGCCGTAATTGATTGGATGGAGTCTAGCCCAGCTTCGTCTTGTCCTGATCCTGTACAAGATTATGATATGAAATGACATGATTATTTATGCTTGCCTTAACAATAATGATCAGGAGACCAGTTCTGTTCAGGCAAAGGATTACAATCCTTGTCCTTGTTTCATTTAAGGGTTGTAACCTGGCTTCCAGAGCAGTTCTATGTCCTCTCTTTGTTTATTGTCTTATTGCACCCCATGTCACGATCGTCAAGTTTTACCTTACTTCAATGGCACGATTATTATGCTTACTTTAAACAATAAAGATCAGGGACAAGGTTCTGTTCAGATGAAGGGTTACAACCCCGGTCCTTGTTTAGTTTAAGGATTGTAACCTGGCTCCCGGAGCAGTTCTGTGACCTCTCTTCGTTTATTGTCTTATTTTACCCTATGCCAAGCTCATCATGCTTTACCTTCACCAACAGTATTTGAGACGGGTTTTTTTCAGGCGAAGGGTTACAACTCCGGTCCTTGTTTGGTTTAAGGATTGTGACCTGGCTACTTGAATGGTTTCCTCGTACTCAACTAACTATTGTTGTCACTGTTATTTTTAGTTTTCCTTATGTATAATTATCTTTAATATTCATCTATTATATGCTGGTTTTAGTTCCTAAGTGAAGCTTCCTTTGTGGCACTTGCTCTTTCTAGGGTCTGACCCAGCTAGTTTTGTATGGCCAGATACCGGAGCTGTCACGACCCGCTCCCGAATAATCGGACACGAGTCGGACACGCCCAGCCTTCGTCGTTAGAAACGACGAAGTAAGTTGTACCAAGCTAGGGAAAACTAACCAGATAATCATGAAAATATAGAATCACAGCATCTAAAAACGTATCCCAGAATGATTACCATAATCCACAAATCTAGATATCATAATATACGAGTCATCAAGAATGAAATGTACATGAATTCTAAAGACAATATCTAAGAGTAAGCTAACAGTCTAAACCTGAAACCTCAAGCTAAGCCTCATCCTGCTCAGCTAATCCTGGGCTATGGCCCATAGAGTAGAACAATGTCCTGCAAACATACCTGCAACATATCCTATTCAGGAGCGGAGCAAAGCACAGTTCTAGGTAATGAACAATAACATCATGGTATGGAAATAAATGCTGAAAGAACAGGATAAGAACAAGGTATATAAAGAACATGAAGAACATGAACTACTGCTATAAAGATACATGAAAGATCATGACTATGTAAAGATGCAGGAAAGATCACGACTATAGCTAAAATCAAGATCAGGATCATGGAAACTAATGTAAGAACAAAATCCTGAACATGTGTGTTAAAATTTTGAAATACTTCTATGATATGTGACCGGCTTGGGTAAGACCATGAAAGAGCATGAAAGATCATGAAAGATCATGTAGGTACGGCTTAGGACCCGCGTGCACTGTGCGAGGCCTAAGCTAAAGATCATGAATAAGTATCCGGGTTTGGTCACATATCAAGAGTATTTCTCCACCCCAAGATGCAAGTAAGATCATGAAAGAACAAGTAAGATCATGAAAGAACAAGCCAGAAAAGATCATGAACGTGTCGCAGTGTGTCAGCAATAAAGAACAAGAAAAATGTACTGATCAAAACCATAGAATGTACTTGCCTTGCTCCAAGGAAGTACAAGTAATCAAAGAAACTGGGTGTCCTCCTGTCATGATAATGATGTGTACAAGTTGGTTAATACACAACTAAATCTAATTGGTTTTTATCAAGAGATTCTATTCACAATTTATTTCTAATTATAACCCTTAGTTACCATGGTACCAACATTAGTCACTATATCATACTCTATCAAGAACTTAGAATAGAACAAAATACATGTTATGGATACATAGTTTTATTTGGCTAAACATAACTGTTAAGGGTTGATTCTTATGGGTCCTTTTAAACCTTCATCACTTGAACTTTGTATGAAACCCAAAAGCCATAACAAGATCCTGTTATAGACAGGAATTATCTTATAGCCTAGTTCCAAACAGAGTATGGGAAATTAGGGATCTAAGTTACTGAAATTTAGCATTAATTCTAGGTTCAAACTGAGGCCCCATTCTCAGGATGTACACTCCTGGTTACACAGGAATCTCCCTGAGTTCATCACAGGATGTAACATTCCTGGAACAAACAGGAAACTGCATTCCTGGAACAACAGGAGAATGCATTCCTGGAACAACATGTTCTCAAGACACATGTTCACAATTCCTGGGAACACAAGTTCATCCTTCTAAACTGAGCTAAATTATTTGTTAACCAATCACTGCATTTTATACATAACTTATCTGTCACATGACTTAAGTAAATCAGCCCCTTGTCCTGTTCTCAGGTATTTAGGAAGTCAACTTACTTGCTCCTGAATTATTCTTTATCAAAACAGGGAAATAGTCTAGTTCAGTTACTAACTGACATTCAGGAATATCTTGCTAAGTACAGTTCACACAATAGTTTTAACTTATCCATGTAAACCAAGATCTCAAAGGTTAACATTCAAACATAGTCTCATATGGAATCATATATCAGTCCTTGACTTAAAGAATACGATCTAACAGATCAGGACTTTAACAGCAGACTAAGATACTAAGCTCCCAGGTTATAACAGCAATAAAAGAATCCTAACTAAATAAAGGGAATGCCATTTTCAGTTTTAAAGTATAATGGACATACAGTCCTAAGCAGGACAACAGTAACTTGTTAAGCCAAAACCGAATTTAAGCCTTGGTGTCAACCTACCAGTCCCACAGGAAATCCAGTTGCAACAAGCCACATGGGAACCATTTCCCCACATATGTAGAGTAACCAAAACTTAGGGAATTTATAAAACAACCTCAGATTTCACTAGCTCGAAATCATCATAGGTTGTTTGAAGTTGACCCCAATAAATCCAAATTTGATGCTCAACCAGTCAAATACTCCTAAGGGAGACTGAGACTGATTCCATAGTCACAGACACCCCCTCTACTATCCAGTGTAGTCCCAATGGCTGCTAGGTAGCCATTCGAGAAGATTTTCCAGGCACAGTATCCCGTTAGCACATGATTCCATCGAACCAAAATAGGAATGCCCAAAGAATAAATGACCCAGTCATAGCCTCAAGTCTACAATATTTCAGATAGTGAAAGCCTTGATACATATGTCTACATTCGAGCAGGATATAACTGCTCTCATAATAATCCATCAATACATGGACATGCCCAATCCCAGATTAAATCAGTGATCCAAATGCTTCATAATTCAGGTCCATAAAGGGATCATGATGCTAGGAATATATTCTAGGTCCATCAAAGCATCATGATGCCTAAAATATATTCCAGTCCAACAATCAACCATGTTGCTGCAATACAAAACATTCGAACCAATCACCACACGAGCTACCACTAATTAGGGAACCAGTTAATTGCAAGGAAAACATAGCTACCTGATTGTTCTTGAAGGAGCTGTTGGTTCAGAGATAGAACACAACCTCAACGTCCCAAAATAATCGAATCAAACTGCTCAGACATAACAACAAACACATGGAACACAGTATTAAAATAGTGTGCTTAGAATGTCAAGGACTTGTCCAAAGAAAATGCAATGATCTCTAAATCACCTAGTTAATCCCAGATTTAGATTTCCAAGCTAATCCAAAACAATCGATCCGTTGATCTAGCACACAAGACTCTAGGAAAAGAAAGCCACGGTTGAAATCAAAATTTATTCACAAATCGATATTCAAAATATTGGTGGAAACTCACCAACTATTCTTATATCAAACAGGAAGAGTGTCGATGGATTGATTTCAAGAAATTCCTACAAGATTGATCATTCCAGGAAGAAGAATTAGAATTGGTTCGATTATAAGTATGGGGTTGATCGAATGGATAGGTTACTCACCGAGATGATCAATCGATGTTGCTCTAGGAAGCTGGAAATGCTGTCGACCTCATCCTCGTCGTCTTCTTCTCCAATAGCTGGTCATTCGCCATCTCGATAGAAATTCTTGCAGGAGGTTGAAGAAGAATGACAATGATTGGAAGGAAAAGGGAGTTTAAATAGGGAAGTTGGCGTGAGGATCAGGCTACTGATGGCGGGAAAGATTTCCTCGTTCCCCTCTCTGACAGGTTGTTAGAGAGAAGGCACGAGCACATGGCCACTGTGCAATGGCCGTTGCAAATTCAAAATTTAGTGAAGAGCTCCCAATGCTTCTCCACAGGAATTAAAAAGAAATGGCTGAGAAGTTAACAGAGCTATGGGCTATTGAGGGGTCATGGGCTTTTCAGTTGTGGCCCAATCAACAGATTTGAAATAAATAACATGATTTAGTTATAACTAAACCAATCAAAATAAAAAAATAAACAAATAATAAAATTTCAATATGTGGGAAAAATGGAGTTACAGGAGCATCTTCAGAGGACCTATCTTCCAGCCAGATGGTCACCACCAGGCGTAACCCTGGCAACGAATGGGTTTCTTTTTGTTCTCCCACTTTATTGTAAAATTATTCTTTTGAGGCGTTTAGTCGACGAGCACGTGTTTAGTTCAATTGCACCTTTATTTACTGTCTGCCTACGGACTATAACATGATTGACAAATCCTAGGGTTGATCATGTATGACTGAAACTCTTGTTAGTCTGGACGTTTTGTACGACTAGCTTCATGATCATCTAAGTATGTAATGTACGGGACGCCTTACTATTGTATATTTGGTGTTCTGACATCTTATAAACTGTTATTGCTTACTTGAGGTTGAGACAATAGGCTTGTTCATGACAATACGAGACTGATGGCTTGTAGTTAAACCCTCATGTATCTAGACAGCCGTGACCGTATGGAGAGGTGGGTTATACTTCAATATACGTAGCTGGCTATGTATGCCCTCGTTCTCTAGTATTCTAGTTCTGGGACGTTACATGGTTTAAGTGGTGGCCCATATAGGTCTTGTAAATCAAGATATGTGAGGGTTTACCGGATAGATGTCTCAATTAGTACTCGTCCTTGATCTCTGCTCGTATTCTTTTAATCCCTGAATTCTTGACCTGATCACATGCTGTATCTTTGATCTGTCATCATCCTTCCTTATTGTTCCCTATGTCATCTTCTTCAACGGCATTGTTCCTGGTCCTACCAATCGGCAAGCCGGAGCACCTCCCGTGGACCAGCAGCAACCTGGAGATCAAGCCCAGCATTCAGGAGTAGCCTCCAGAGTCATGCCTACTGGGGGTCAAGAGCCACCAGTTCAGCCCGTCCAGCCTGCAGAGCCTGATGATGGCACCTTGGTGGGTCTCATCAGGACATTGTTAGCTTTCCAAGACCGTCGAGGAGATGCCTTCACCAGGCAGTGGCAGATGTTCTGACCAGAGGTGCTCATCAGGGTAACAGTGCGGTCGACAGCTTCAAGCGCTTGAACCCTCCATTCTTCGATGGAAGCGAAGATGTTATTGCCGCAGATGCATGGCTTCAGGATACGGAGGTGATTCTAGAAGAAGCCAGGACTCCAGAATGCGAGAAGATGGCTGTGGTGCGCCTTCAGTTATTGGATCTTGCCCGCAGCTGGTGGGCGGCACAGGCCGTTGGATTAGTGGCACCTATTGCTTGGGTAGTATTTCGTGAGAGATTCCAGACCAAATACTTCGATGCTGTAGCTCGGTATGATCTCCAGACGAGGTTCACCAATCTAAAAAAGATGGACAGGACGGTCGACGAATATGCGACCGAGTTTTTGAGACTTAGTCGGTTTGCTTCCACCTTGGTAGTGACCGAGTTCGATAGAGCCCAGCGGTTCCAGCATGGGCTCCATCTAGAGATTTTATTGGCAGTGGAGCAGTTTGAGCATCAGAATTTTGATGCATTGTTGAGAGCGGCTAGGAGGCATGAGTATACCTCCCAGAGGATCGTGGACAGGACCGGGGGTCGGAAGCGATCCTATAGCCAGATGAATCAGTCTTCAGGGATTAAAAGACGGGCGGCCTCAGTGACGTCCGAGGGTTGGACCTCCGAGACGGGCGGCCTCAGTGACGTCCGTTCAGCATTCAACTCCGACGTACCCTTAGCAACAAAAGCAGAAGCATTCTTCCGCAGTGGGATGTTCACACTGCGGGAAACCAGGACATGTGGTATCAGAGTGTCGCAGAGCACAGGGATTGTGCTTGGTTTGTGGTGCCCCGGACCACAGGGTTGGGAACTGCCCGAACAGGGGGATTTCCTCTTCATCAGCCTTCTCTAGTCCTTCACTTAGGGGACCAGCCCCATTACCAGTCCAGCAGCAGCAGTACTTCTTCTCGAGGTTGTTGCCGTCATAGGCCCAGGCATTCCAGCAGAAGAGACCACAGCAATATGCCCAAGCCTAAGCCCTAATCCAGAGCCGACAGAGAAGTTTTCAGCAGAGGGGACCCACACCCAGAGGACATGGTCAAGTGCTGGCTTTGACCATAGGAGAAGAAGGATTGGCACCAGGTGAGGTTGGTAGCAGTTACTATTCTCGTCAATACCTTTTCGGCTTCAGTGTTATTTGATTCTGGTGCATCGCATTTATTTATGTCTGCACGGTTCGCGACACGGCTAGGACTGGAGCTCGTGTCATTATCCGTAAGGCTCAATATACTTACTGGTAATGGACTTGTGGGAGTAGATAGAGTGTTTTTCTCGTGTCGGATCGTAGTTAGTAGTAGAGAATTCTCCGCTAGATTGATAGAGTTTTCGATGGCCGATTATGATGTTGTCTTAGGGATGGATTGGTTGAGAGACGCGTATGCTAGGATAGACTGCCATATTGGCAGGGTTATTTTTAGCATTCCTGACGAGCCAGAGTTTTCCTTTTTTCGAGGCGAAGTTGAACCTTCTCCTCCGGTATTACGGATGGCAGTAGCAGTAGTGCAGTTACCCCAGATAGTTGAAGAGTTTCCAGATATTTTCCCAGAAGAGCTTCCAGGAATGCCGCCAGAGCGAGAGATCGAGTTCACTATAGACTTGATCCCAGGGACAGCCCCAGTGTCGGAGAGAGTCTACAAGATGGCACCGTTAGAGTTAGAGATATTGTACAAGATGATTGAAGAACTCAGAACCAAGGAATTCATTCGTGCTAGTGGATTTCCTTGGGGAGCCCGAATGCTTCTTGTGAAAAAGATGGATGGTACATCTAGATTATATGTAGATTATCGTACCTTGAACTCAGTGACAATCAAGAACAGATACCCTCTTCCGAGGATAGATGACTTGTTTGATCAACTCAAGGGGGCAGCTGTATTCTCGAAGATCGACTTACGGTCAGGATACCACCAGTTCAGAGTCAGAGAGCAGGATATCCCGAAGACAGCATTCAGATCGAGATATGGGCATTGGAAGTTCCTTGTTATGCCATTTGGAGCAACCAATGTACCAGCTGTATTCATGGACCTTATGAATCGTATCTTCAAGCCTTACTTGGATCAGTTCGTGATTGTGTTCATAGACGACATCCTGGTCTACAGCAAGAGTGAAGCGGAGCATGAGCAGCATCTCAGAGTTGTCCTCCAAATTCTCAGAAAGCACCAGTTGTATGCTAAGTTTAGTAAATACGAGTTTTGGCTCGATCACATTTCGTACTTGGGACATATCATCACCACAGGTGGAGTAGAAGTGGATCCCCAGAAGATCGTGGCTATTGAGACGTGGCCAGTACCTAGCACAGTTGTAGAAGTTTACAGTTTTCTTGGCTTGGCCGACTACTACCGGCGATTTATTTCAGACTTTGCTCGGATTTCAGCACCATTGACCCAGTTGACCCGCAAAGATGTGCAGTTTGCTTGGACAGCAGAATGTCAGGATTCTTTTGAGAGGTTGAAGCGAGTCCTGATGATGGCACCTATTCTCACGCTTCCAGATGGAACCGGGGAATTCTTAGTATATTGTGATGCTTCAGGCAGAGGTTTGGGATGTGTTCTGATGCAGCATGGGAAGGTAATAGCTTATGCGTCACGCCAACTTCGTGATCATGAAAAGAATTATCCAACCCATGACTTGGAGCTGGCAGCAGTAGTGTTTGCACTTAAGCTTTGGAGACACTACTTGTATGGAGATAGGGTGGAGATTTTTACCGATCACAAGAGCCTGAAGTATGTATTCACCCAGAAGGATCTCAACATGCGTCAGCGAAGGTGGCTAGAGCTACTTGTGGATTATGGTATCAACCTGCAATATTACCAAGGAAAGGCCAATGTAGTAGCAGATGCGTTAAGCAGGAGAGCCGGAGTTTATTTCCTCACAGCGTAGCCAGAGTTATTAGCAGATCTTCAGAAGATGGGTATTGAAGTTGTCCTCCCTACCAATGTGGCATTGATGGCCAGCATGCAAGTTCAGTCCGCCATCATCGAGAGGATCCGGATGGCGCAATCAACAGATTCCAAGCTTCGGCAACTTAGAGCAGAGTGTGAGGCAGGATAAAGACCAGAGTTATGCATCCATGAGGATGGTACCCTTCGACATGGAAGGCATCTTTATTTACCCAGTGGAGATATCAGACAGGAGATAATGGCAGAGGCCCACAGTTCTCATTATTCCGTTCATTCCGATGGCACAAAGATGAACCGTGATATCCGTCACCACTTTTGGTGGAATTGTATGAAGAGGGAGATAGCCCGGTTTGTCTTTCGATGTTTGGTTTGCCAACAAGTTAAAGCTGAATATCAGAGGCCAGCTGGACTTCTTCAGCCCTTGCCAATTCCAGAATGGAAGTGGGAGCATATAACCATGGATTTCGTGACTGGATTACCTAGGTCCCCGGTCGGTAGAGATGCTATTTGGGTCATTATAGACAGGCTCACGAAGGTGGCTCACTTTCTCCCATTCAGAGTTGGTCAGTCGACGGCACAGCTAGCAGAAATGTATCTCAGGCAGATCGTCAGGTTGCATAGAGTACCAGTCAGTATCACCTCGGACAGAGATTCAAGATTTACGTCACACTTTTGGCGTAGTCTGCAAGATAGTTTAGGAACTCACCTCCAGTTCAGCTCAGCTTATCATCCGCAGATAGATGGTCAGTCCGAGCATACCATACGAACCTTGGAATATATATTGCGGTCTTGTACGCTCGACTTCGATGGTTCGTGGGAAGAGCACCTGCACCTGGTGGAGTTCTCGTACAACAACAGTTTCCAGGCCAGTATCCAGATGGCACCGTTCGAGACACTATATGGTAGAAAGTGCAGATCCTCGCTAGCATGGGATAATGTTGGTGAAAGGCAGATACTCGGTCCGAAAATGATTGCTCAGACGGTTGAGGTGGTCAGGAGAGTCAGAAATCATCTTCGCGTAGCGCAAGATCGCCAGCATCATTGGGCCAATTCTCATCGGCGTACTCTTGAGTTTTCTGTCGACGACCATGTATTCCTGAGGATTTTGCCTAACCGTGGCGTCATTCGTTTTGACGTACGGGGAAGGCTTAGTCCTAGGTATATAGGGCCGTTCGATATTCTGGAGCGAGTAGGTGATGTATCATATCGTCTCGCTCTTCCGCCGTCGTTACGTGAGGTACATGATGTGTTCCATGTATCCCAACTCTAATGGTATATCCCGGACCCAAACCATATCCTGGATCATTCGAAATTGGTGGTTGGTACCAACCTTTCGTATGAGGAGAGGCCTATATCTATATTGGATCGGAGAGAGAAGATACTCAAGAACAAGACTATTAAGTTAGTCCGTATTGCTTGGGGTCATCACTCTTTGGGTGAGTCAACATGGGAGCGTGAGGATGATATCCAATTGCGATATCCCGACCTGTTTGACTCGTAAGGTATAATGTCTTCTTATGCCTTATGCCCTCAATTTTCTTGCTTGCATGAATGATTGCTTGATTGATTACTTAGTCTAGCTTGCCTGTGATTAGTATAACCTGTCCTTGCCACTCTAGCCTCTTAATTAAAATTCCGATGACGGAATTCTTTTAAGGTGGGTAGAGTTGTAACGACCATGGTTCGTATTACGTATTTTTATATACGTGTACGTATATTGCATGTCTCATTGCATGGTTTATCTTGGCATTTCCCTTGCTTGGTTCGGCTTGGTTGGCTTGGTTCGGTTTGGATTGGTTTTTCATGTGGACCAACCCCACCTACCCCCACTCTTCCTTGAATATCCGCCCACTCCTTCTCTCTCTCCTTATTACTTTTGATTAACTCATCTTCTTCCTCACCATTACTCTCCACCTACCAAAGAGAGAGGTCTAGGCAGGTGCAACTTGCTTCATGGAGGAACTCAAGTTTTATTGTTCAATTTTCTTATCCACAAGATTCTAAGTCACTTTAGTACTTAGCATTTTCGAATTCCATGGCTCCTTTCATGTAGATCTAAGTGTTTAGTATTTTGATCTTCTTGGTTTCGATCTTCTAAATTTGGTTGTCTTCGAATTGGAGAGTCCCATGTATTAGAGATTTCAATTTTACACAAGTTTGGTTTTGAGATGGCCGGACATAACCAAGTCTTGGCCGAGATGGAGTTTCTCGAGTTCCTGAGCTTTTACGCATGCTTGTCATGACCATAGGAAGAAGACGGAGTTTTACACACACATTCTAACGTGTTAGCGTAGTGTTTAGCCCTTTTACGTCCACGTATTGCGTGCCAACATATTATTCAGCCTTTTACGCTCACGTCTTAACGTGCCTGCGTGGTGCCCCTTTTACGCACACGCAATTGCGTGCTAGCGTATTCGAACTCTACGCCGGGACCCCCCCCCTCCTCCCGCTCGCGTAGAGTCGTACTCGTGTAGAGTTTCGCTCGGGTGTTTGCGCCGTAGAATTCTACTCGCGTAAAATTCTCACGCACGTGTAATTTCACTTGCGTATAACCCGGCTAGCGTAGAACCCACCCACGTGCATCTTCACTCGCGTAGAGCTATCTCTCCCTTGCTCTTGCTAGCGTAGAGCCACTTTACGCTTGAGGCCCTCGGCCTAGCGTAGAGGCTCACTCACATAGAGCCTTGAGCCCTTGTGTACCCGATTGTCTTTTATGCCTTGCACTATTCATGAATTAACAAGCACAGTCTGCGTGATATGACCGGACTAATAATGGTACATGACATGACATGGCATGACATAACAAGATATGACAATTACGCACCATGGCAACTATTGAAAGCATGTTGCGACGGCTTGCATGACATGACTATAATAAATGGCTTGGACACCGTAGACAATTGTGTTTGTACAAATAAATCAGTATTATCTTATATCATGTCTAGGACAGGGACCCCTGAATACCACGGTCAGGGGGTACCTACTTAAACTGATTAAAGCTAATAACTAGAATAATCCAGTAGTCATAAAGAGATTTCCCAGCTATAGGCAATCCCGTTATCCGGACGCCCCATCATGGGATCTGTAGCCTGCCGTAGAGTAGGGCACATTTCCAGCACACTGTCATGTGTTGCAACCACCAAACTACTTAAGGGTACATGTGTTCTTGGACAATATACCTACATGAATTTAATCCCAAATTGTGTCCAGATAGCCTGGATGGTCTACAGGGCTTGTGGCTGTTGGAATAATCTCATTGCATCTTGCTAGTAACTAGGCCTGTGATAACCCTAGTTAGTTAAAGTATCTAGCCGTACTTCTTGCTTGGCCATGATTGATTGGATGGAGTCTAGTCCAGCTTCATCTCGTCCTAATCATGTACAAGATTATGACATGACATGATTATTTATGCTTGCCTTAACAATAATGATCAAGGGACCAGTTTTGTTCAAACGAAGGGTTACAACCCTGGTCCTTGTTTGGTTTAAGGGTTGTAACCTGGCTCCCGGAGCAGTTCTGTGTCCTCTCTTTATTTATTTTCTTATTTTACCCCATGTCACGATCGTCAAGTTTTACCTTACTTCAATAGCACGATATTATGCTTACCTTAAATAATAAAGATCAGGGGCAAGGTTCTGTTCAGGTGAAGGGTTACAACCCCCGTCCTAATTTGGTTTAAGGGTTGAAACCAGGCTCCCAGAGCAGTTTCGTGTCCTTTCTTCGTTTATTGTCTTATTTCACCCTATGTCAAGCTCATCGTGCTTTACCTTCACCAACAGTATTTGAGACGGATTTCTCTTCAAGTGAAGGATTACAACCTCGGTCCTTATTTGGTTTAAGGGTTGTGACCTGGCTACTTGAATAGTTTTCTCGTACTCAATTGTAACTCCACCTCCCAGTTTCTTTTATATTATAAATACAAGTTGATTTATAAAAATCGTATAATAGTTATTACTAGTTTTAAATAATAATTGTTGGATAGTAATATTTTTGGAGGGAATTAAATTTGGACAACTTTTCAAATTTAAAAAAGTTGTTATAACTAACCTGGGCCCACCATGTGGGTTTTCAACTGATTTTAAATCAATTTCCTGTAATTTTGAAACAGCAAAGGGCTGTTTTGTTAATTAACCTTGGCGGAAAGGGGGTTTTGCCATTTCTGTGAACGGGAGGGTTTTTTGTAAGAATGCAAAACTTTTTCCTTATAATTATTGTTCTGGAGAGAGAGAGAGAGTCATTCTCTTCCTTCTCCCAATGTTCTTTTGATTTTTCCTTCTCTCAGTCTCTCGAACGCTCGAGAGCGTTCGAGCGCCTCTGGTTCCAAACCCCTCGAGCTCTTCGTCCTTTCCACTGACAGCGACGACACCGACGACACCGACGGCGGTGACGACTTGCGGAGATGACGGCGAGCGACGGCGACATCTGACCATTCTCCACAGTAGCGGAGGCGGCGATTCTCCGACGACGACCACTCCACGAGTCCAGACGGTGGCGAAGCTTGGCTTACGGTGGTGTTCGTCTTCGTGACAGTAGCCAGGCGACTTCTCGACGAGCAGATCTTGACGTTCTTCCCTTTCTCCTGTCAATTCACAGTAAGTCTCCACCCGTACTCTGTGAGATCTAAATTTTCGTTGTTGCTGTTCGGTTCTTCAATTTTGGGGTGATCATTCCTTTGTTCTTCTCGTGGAATTTATCACCAGGGATCGACCTGTGCGATCTCGAATTTTGGACAGATCTGGATGAGAACTCATTCACCGAGTCCGGCAATGACCGATCTGTGAGTTGTATTTTTGTTTGGTTCGATCTATGCCATTTGGAATCTCTTTTGAGTTTTTGCGAACCTTAGTGTTTGAATTATTCAAACAGAGCATCTTAGATCGGGTGCCGATCCCGTCGGAGTTTGAAGTCCTTGTTCTTCAGCAGTTCGATCTAGCGGGTAAGTGTTCTCAGTGGATGTTGATTTTGATTCTGTATGTTGTTGTGATGTTCTTGTGTTGATTTCTTCGGGAAATTGCAATTGCAGATTTTGCTTAATAGTTCGAACGATCGGGTTCTAATCAACCGTGTCCATTCTGTGCCTTTCGTCAGATTTTCTTCAGGTAAAATCTCGTTTGGATTATTATTTATGAAGTATTAGCTAGTAGTGATCACATTGCTTTCGTGTCCGTTTCTTGTGTTGTGTTCAATTCTGGTTGGTGTCGGTCCGTGTTGAGTTGGGTGCGTGTCTGAGGATGAATTGGAGTTGCTGTTGTGTTGGCTCGTGTCGACTTTAGATCGTGTCCAATTCTGGCTTGGTGTCCGATGTTGGGTTATCGTATTGAAGAGTCAAATTGAGGCTGATCTTGCAGTAGCTCCAGAGAAGGGATCCATGGCTTTGTCGACCTCTATCTGGTGTCGTTCGTGCCCTTGCAATAGCCAGCAAATGGTGTAGCATTTGGCCAGATTTGTTTTGCTTGACAATTCTTGAGTTTTAATAAATGTATATTTTGTGATCTTTTGTTGAGTTCTTCACTGGATCAATTTGTATAATTTAGTGTTCTTTAGAGTATTTTGTGGATTTGATTGAGTGTATATTTCATTCCTTTTTAATTGCTACAGTTTGTAATATTTATAAGTTTGGGTTGGGTGGAAGAGTATAACTCTTCTCTATTATTTTTCCTTCGAATTTATATGTTAACAGTAAGGAGCTGGAGTGAGAGCTGAGTTAGAGAGTTCAGTTTATTTAATTGTGAATTGTTTTAGTGACTGTTGGCAGTGAACCAGGGAGCTGGGTTAGGAGTTTGAGTTCACAAGGAATTTTATTTTGGTGACCATTGGCAGAGAGGCTGGGGGGGGCTTGTAGTCCCTTGTTGTATTATTTTATATGCAATAAGTTGTGATAATGTGGGAACTATTGTTCAGATGGGTATGGCTCTTAAAATTTACTTAGTTCAGTATAGTAGAGTGTTGGACCAGGATATTCTACTGAGTTTTATATATTTTATATGAGTATTATTGAGTTGGAATCTGTAGTTGGGCTGTTTGGGTTTGTTACTTGGGTTGACTGGTACTGTAGTTAAATTCTCTAGATATAATGTTCCTCCAAGTGCTAATTGCTGAATGGTTTGGGATATACTTTCAAGAATATGAACACTTTAAAATAGAATTGTGTTATGTGGTAATATGGCCTATGTATTTTAGACTTTGATAAACTTAAGTTTTAATTCCAAAACAAGCTAATGCTATTTTAAGACAATTACGTTCTAAACAAATTTATCTCTTTATCATTATATATATATAAAGAACTGTAATTAGGTTGCTAGTTAAGATAAAAGAATTTTTAGAATTTATCCTAATCAACTTGTACCAATATAAATCAGGGAAGACATCCAGTTCCTGATTACCAGTACTTTCCGGAGCCAGGCAAGTACTTTTCTACGGTTTTGTGAATTTACATTCTTGTACCCTTTCTTGTGACACGTCATGGCACGATATCATGTACTCCTGTATTCCTGTACCCTTATTCTTGTACTTATTAGTGTCGGGTAGGGAAATACACTAGCCATGTGACCAATCTCGGTTACTATATATTCCTGTACCTAGCTTAGGCCTCGCACTGTGCACGCGGGTCCTAAGTCGTACCTTATTCATGTACTCCTGTGCATGCTCCTGTACTTACCCCAGCCGGTCACATGGACTAGATGTATTTCGATATTGTGCACTTGTCATGTCTGGTACTTCAGGATTATAGTTTCATTCCTGTACTTTACATGTTCCTTTACTTTACATTCATGTACTATACTCCTGTACTCATTTCCTGTACTATTTTCCTGTTCTTTCATGTTCATTCCTGTATTTCATTTTCCTGTACTCCTGTACTCATTTCATATCATGTTCATGTTTCATTACCTAGAACTGTACGTTGCTCTGCTCCTGAATAGGATATGTTGCAGGTATGCTTGCAGGACATTGTTCCACTCTATGGGCCAGAGCCCAGGATTTAGCTGAGCAGGATGAGGCTTAGCTTGAGGCTTCAGGTTTAGATTACTTAGCTTTACTTTGAGATATTGACTTTAGAGTTTATAGCACTTTTCATTCCTGTTGATTCTGGTACATTATGATATCTGAATTTGTGGATTATGGTGATCATTCTGGGATACGTTTTAGATGCTGTGATTCTATACTTTCATGTTTATCTGGTTAGTTTTCCCTAGCTTGGTACAGTTTACTTCGTCGTGTCTAGCGACGAAGGCTGGGCGTGTCCGACTCGTGTCCGATTATTCGGGAGCGTGTCGTGACATGTTTTTAGTGGTGGCACATGCAGGTTTATCCTAATGGTACCTAGGACTTAGCGTACTACTGGGGGACTTGATTATACTAGGGAAACTTGATCACAACATAGGAAAATCGAAAAATAAGGGTATATCAGGTATATTGATATTCTATAAACACTTGTTGTATTTAGGTCTAGGTTATTTTAACAGTTTTCTGTTTTTCAGATAATTCAAGCACGCGACACCGGAACGGTTGATCCACCCATACTTGAGGTCTCCAAGCTTTCACCCCGAAGGTCGTCCCTACTATCCCCATAGGTAGTACGTGGTTAACGGAGATGATTGAAGAGTTCCTTGATACCCAGAGAGAGCAGGCCGTCCTTTTCCAATCCAGACTTGCAAATGCATTTTTCGAGTTAGAAAGGACTTCTGATTTCCAGACGCTCAGACACTTGGACTTTTTCGACACCGAGCGCCTATCTTGCACCAGGGAGCCGATCGAGAACCTGAAGCCGCCACTGAAGATCATCTCAGCATGTGAGGATCCGACTTCTCTGAAGATTAGAGCCACCAGCCTGGAGATCCAGAATGTAGCGCAGACAATGGAACGAAACCGGAAGCTGAAGCTCATGAAAGACATGAAGACTTATGATGAAGATATCAACTAGCCTAGACCCGCAAGGCGTCGTAACACTCAGACAGCGCTTCTTCAGCCACATCATCAGAGGCAGATTCAGGCCTACATTCACTGAATGAAGGATTGACAGCAAGTCGTATATTACAATGATCGAGGAGCATCAAGATCTCAGCAGTCAGCAGCCAGCAACCATATGTTTCTGTCAGAGTCCCTATACTTCAGTCACCTCAGCGGAAGATCCAGATTCAGATCCAGTCAACGATCATTTGTATTTTTTGCCGCCATCCAGGACATTGCTTCGAGGAGTGCCGCAAAAGACGGAGGCTATGCTTGTTCTACGGATCATCTGTCCACCCAGTCAGGTATTGCCAGAGACCATTGATCACACTGCCCAAAGGCGAACACGAAGAGCACCAGGACTACAGCAAGGGGACCAGCCTCTCTAGATTCAGCAACCACATGGAGTACTACTGCAAGGATCAACCTACGTCAGGACAATTGAAGGAAGTTAGAGAGATTTTCGTTCCGGAGGAATACTGAAGACAGACTAAAGACAGAAGATTTCTTTTGCATGGTTGTAAAAACCATGTATCTTGATTAGCAATTCAGTCTCTCCTTAGAATTCTCTTAGCACCTAGATCATTTCTTCAAAACTTCTTGTTTTTTATTTTTGAAATCTTGATTGATGTCGAAACTTACTTTGAGATATTGTTTCCTGTTTCGGTAAACTTATTTCAGATCCACAAATCGATAATTGTTTGAAATTCATTATTTGATACAGTTTGCATATTTATCATTCCTGACCTTGTTTCCTAGTGATGGCTCCTATTTGCAAATTTTGTTCATTTATCAAACTTCGTGTTAATTGAGATTTTAATCACTTCTCGAGATTTCATTTTGAAATCATGTTCCTCATTCGAAACTTGTTTAAAGCTCCGTCCTATGCAGACATTGTTGCAAATACCTTTGAGGGTTCTGAAGAATTCGTTTTCTATTCGAGACTTGTTTCCTCATTCATGACTTTGATTTTCTAGTCGAGAGTTGTTGGTCCACTATTTTTGTTTCGATCTTGTCTCCTATCCAAGATTTTGCTTGTTTAATGGACACTTGTTCCTACTCGTTTATTGATATTCTGTTCGTTAATCAAACTTGTACTATTTTAGAATTATTCCTATTTGAAATATCATTCTGAAACCTTGTTTAAACCTTCGATTCTATTAATGCTTGTTTAAGATTCTAATTCCTATTTTTGACTTTATTCGGGAATTGTCCTCTAATTACGATTTTGTTTGCTATTAAGATTCGCTTGTTTCATATTTACAATCCAATACCTTGTCTCCTATTGGAACATGTTTTCTAGTCACTATTCTAAACCTTGTTTCCTTGTTGAAATTTTCTATTCAAGATTTTATTTCTTAAATTGAAACTTGTCTCCTATCTGATACCTTGTTCAGTTCATCCTTCGAGACTCTGTTATTCCTTCGAAATAACGTCCCATATATGGAATCTTGTTACGATTCCAGATATCAGTTGATATTCCGTCATAATTTGAAACTTTGCCCTGTCTGAAATTTTAAATCTCCCTGGTTACCCTTTTGTACTCACTACTCTTTGATTGGATTTTGTGTTACTTCATAGTACCTAATGAACTCATGTATTCTAACAGTCAAGGTAACTTCACTATTCCGTGACTTGGACTATTGAAACTCATTTTGAACTCCTTGAAACTCTTTTGAAATTTCTAGGGATAAAGTCGAGAGTCTATTCGATGACCTACTATGGCATGACAGGTGCACACTGCAACCATTAGCTGGATTATGGAGACTGAGGGTTCACTACAGCCAGTAGCGCGCGCACTGGCGAGGCAGGAACTTTAAGTTGAAGTGATTTCAGACAATCATAGGTTTTCGAGTACTGTCGAGACTTGTCATATTCTTCATACCTTGATCTCTTGAGTGATTGTTGGAAAATGGATAAGGTTGACAGAGTATTCGGTGACATATTGTTATTTGAGTCACGGAACCGAAAGTCCACTGTAGTCAGATACATACTGGCGGGGTAGGGATTCTAAGCAAACTGATTTCAAATACCAACATGTTCTTGGATATTCTGGAGACTATATTTCCTTTTCATATGATTATTGGTTTTCGATAATCACAAATCCTTGCATGTTCACCCTGATTTGATACTATATCTCCTGAGTATTTCGTACGTTCCTCAAATCAACCCTTGCTAATTACCTTCTAGTATTGTATCGTTAGATCATTGATTTCCTCAAATTATACATTGCCAGATTTTGATTCCATACTTCGTTTGTCTTGTCTAAATTTTGATCTTAAATCATGTCTGTCTGACCATGATTCTCCTATCTTGTCCTAGCCCACTTGTGTTAAACCATCAATTTTGATCGTACTTAATAGTTATCTTCATGATTTTGCTCCTCTGAGTTGTAATTGAAATTCCTTCCACTTCGTGACTATTTGATCATCGATCTTTGTCAAAGCGTGATATCCCAAACTTCTTATGTGTACTTAGACTCAAGGCTCAGAGTGTCATGGATCGACAGAAGTACTAGGCGGACAACATCAGATGGTCACCGGAGTTAGCAGTTAGAAGCAGAGTGTTCCTGAAGAATCTCTCCGACCAGAGGCACCATTCGTTTTGGCAGAGACGGAAGGTTCAGTCCGAGATTCAGCGGGCCTTTCGACGTGATGACGCGTATTGGCGATGTGGCATATCGACTAGCGCTTTCAGCCAGCTTGGAGGGAGTGCACAATGTTTTTCACGTATCTCAGCTTCGACGATACATTCCAGACCCGAGCATGTGATGGACTATTCCGAGCTGGAGGTGGGCCGAGATTGACCTACGAGGAGCAGCCAGTGGAGATCCTTGATCGGAGGGAGAAGCGCTTGCGGAACCAGACTATTTCTACTTGCCCGCGTCATGTGGAGACACCACTCTCCGGGAGAGTCCACATGGGAGCGCGAGGACAAGATGCGGGAGCGCTATCCCACTTTATTTGATTGATTTGATTGTACTCTGATTGTGGGATTCTAATTTCAATAAATGACTAGTGTTTGGACCCTTGTGATTTGCTGAGATTTTTGTTTTGTGTGTTTTGATTGTTGCTTGTTTTGTCCTTTGAATTTCGAGGACGAAATTTTTTTTAAGGGAGGAAGATTTGTAACTCCACCTCCCGGTTTCTTTTATATTATAAATACAAGTTGATTTATAAAAATCGTATAATAGTTATTACTAGTTTTAAATAATAATTGTTGGATAGTAATATTTTTGGAGGGAATTAAATTTGGACAACTTTTCAAATTTGAAAAAGTTGTTATAACTAACCTGGGCCCACCATGTGGGTTCTCAACTGATTTTAAATCAATTTCCTGTAATTTTGAAACAGCAAAGGGTTGTTTTGTTAATTAACCTTGGCGGAAAGGGATTTTTGCCATTTCTGTGAACGGGAGGGTTTTTTTGTAAGAATGCAAAACTTTTCCTTTATAATTATTGTTCTGGAGAGAGAGAGAGTCATTCTCTTCCTTCTCCCAACGTTCTTTTGATTTTTCCTTCTCTCAGTCTCTCGAACGCTCGAGAGCGTTCGAGCACCTCTGGTTCCAAACCCCTCGAGCTCTCCGTCCTTTCCACTGACGGTGACGACACTGACGACACCGACGGCGGTGACGACTTGCGGAGATGACGGCGAGCGACGGCGACATCTGACCATTCTCTACAGAAGCGGAGACGACGATTCTCCGACGACGACCACTCCACGAGTCCAGACGGAGGCGAAGCTTGGCTTACGGTGGTGTTCGTCTTCGTGACAGTAGCCAGGCGACTTCTCGACGAGCAGATCTTGACGTTCTTCCCTTTCTCCTGTCAATTCACAGTAAGTCTCCACCCATACTCTGTGAGATCTAAATTTTCGTTGTTGCTGTTCGGTTCTTCAATTTTGGGGTGATCATTCCTTTGTTCTTCTCGTGGAATTTATCACCAGGGATCGACCTGTGCGATCTCGAATTTTGGACAGATCTGGATGAGAACTCATTCACCGAGTCCGACAATGACCGATCTGTGAGTTGTATTTTTGTTTGGTTCGATCTATGCCATTTGGAATCTCTTTTGAGTTTTTGCGAACCTTAGTGTTTGAATTATTCAAACAGAGCATCTTAGATCGGGTGCCGATCCCGTCGGAGTTTGAAGTCCTTGTTCTTCAGCAGTTCGATCTAGCGGGTAAGTGTTCTCAGTGGATGTTGATTTTGATTCTGTATGTTGTTGTGATGTTCTTGTGTTGATTTCTTCGGGAAATTGCAATTGCAGATTTTGCTTAATAGTTCGAACGATCGGGTTCTAATCAACCGTGTCCATTCTGTGCCTTTCGTCAGATTTTCTTCAGGTAAAATCTCGTTTGGATTATTATTTATGAAGTATTAGCTAGTAGTGATCACATTGCTTTCGTGTCCGTTTCTTGTGTTGTGTTCAATTCTGGTTGGTGTCGGTCCGTGTTGAGTTGGGTGCGTGTCTGAGGATGAATTGGAGTTGCTGTTGTGTTGGCTCGTGTCGACTTTAGATCGTGTCCAATTCTGGCTTGGTGTTCGATGTTGGGTTATCGTGTTGAAGAGTCAAATTGAGGCTGATCTTGCAGTAGCTCCAGAGAAGGGAACCATGGCTTTGTCGACCTCTATCTGGTGTCGTTCGTGCCCTTGCAATAGCCAGCAAATGGTGTAGCATTTGGCCAGATTTGTTTTGCTTGACAATTCTTGAGTTTTGATAAATGTATATTTTGTGATCTTTTGTTGAGTTCTTCACTGGATCAATTTGTATAATTTAGTGTTCTTTAGAGTATTTTGTGGATTTGATTGAGTGTATATTTCATTCCTTTTTAATTGCTACAGTTTGTAATATTTATAAGTTTTGGTTGGGTGGAAGAGTATAACTCTTCTCTATTATTTTTCCTTCGAATTTATATGTTGACAGTAAGGAGCTGGAGTGAGAGCTGAGTTAGAGAGTTCAGTTTATTTAATTGTGAATTGTTTTAGTGACTGTTGGCAGTGAACCAGGGAGCTGGGTTAGGAGTTTTAGTTCACAAGGAATTTTATTTAGGTGACCATTGGCAGAGAGGCTGGGGGGGGGGGGGCTTGTAGTCCCTTGTTGTATTATTTTATATGCAATAAGTTGTGATAATGTGGGAACTATTGTTCAGATGGGTACGGCTCTTAAAATTTACTTAGTTCAGTATAGTAGAGTGTTGGACCAGGATATTCTACTGAGTTTTATATATTTTATATGAGTATTATTGAGTTGGAATCTGTAGTTGGGCTGGTTGGGTTTGTTACTTGGGTTGACTGGTACTGTAGTTAAATTCTCTAGATATAATGTTCCTCCAAGTGCTAATTGCTGAATGGTTTGGGATATACTTTCAAGAATATGAACACTTTAAAATAGAATTGTGTTATGTGGTAATATGGCCTATGTATTTTAGACTTTGATAAACTTAAGTTTTAATTCCAAAATAAGCTAATGCTATTTTAAGACAATTACGTTCTAAACAAATTTATCTCTTTATCATTATATATGTAAAGAACTGTAATTAGGTTGCTAGTTAAGATAAAAGAATTTTTAGAATTTATCCTAATCAACTTGTACCAATATAAATCAGGGAAGACATCCAGTTCCTGATTACCAGTACTTTCCGGAACCAGGCAAGTACTTTTCTACGGTTTTGTGCATTTACATTCTTGTACCCTTTCTTGTGACACGTCATGGCACGATATCATGTACTCCTGTATTCCTTAACCCTTGTTCTTGTACTTGTTAGTGTCGGGTGGGGAAATACACTAGCCATGTGACCAATCTCGGTTACTATATATTCCTGTACCTAGCTTAGGCCTCGCACTGTGCACGCGGGTCCTAAGTCGTACCTTATTCATGTACTCCTGTGCATGCTCCTGTACTTACCCCAGCCGGTCACATGGACTAGATGTATTTCGATATTGTGCACTTGTCATGTCTGGTACTTCAGGATTATAGTTTCATTTCTGTACTTTACATGTTCCTGTACTTTACATTCATGTACTATACTCCTGTACTCATTTTCTGTACTATTTTCCTGTACTTTCATGTTCATTCCTGTATTTTATTTTCATGTACTCCTGTACTCATTTCATATCATGTTCATGTTTCATTACCTAAAACTGTACTTTGCTCCGCTCCTGAATAGGATATGTTGCAGGTATGCTTGCAGGACATTGTTCCACTCTATGGGCCAGAGCCCAGGATTTAGCTGAGCAGGATGAGGCTTAGCTTGAGGCTTCAGGTTTAGATTACTTAGCTTTACTTTGAGATATTGACTTTAGAGTTCATAGCACTTTTCATTCCTGTTGATTCTGGTACATTATGATATCTGGATTTGTGGATTATGGTGATCATTCTGGGATACGTTTTAGATGCTGTGATTCTATACTTTTATGTTTATCTGGTTAGTTTTCTCTAGCTTGGTACAGCTTACTTCGTCGTGTCTAGCGACGAAGGCTGGGCGTGTCCGACTCGTGTCCGATTATTCGGGAGCGGGTCGTGACATACTCAATTAACTATTGTTGTCACTGTTATTATCAGTTTTCCTTATATATAATTATCTTTAATATTCATCTATTATATGCTGGTTTTAGTTCCTAAGTGATGCTTCCTTTGTGACACTTGCTCTTTCTGGGGTCTGACCCAGCTGCTTTTGTATGGCCAGATACCGGAGCAGCTCCAGAGGATCTACCTATCTTCCAGCCAGATGGTGACCACCAGGCGTAACCCTGACAACGAGTGGGTTTCTTTTTGTTCTTCCACTTTATTGTAAAATTATTCTTTTGAGGCGTTTAGCCGACGAGCACGTGTTTAGCTCGATTGCACCTTTATTTACTGTCTGCCTACGGGCTGTAACATGATTGACAAATCCTAGGGTTGCTCATGTATGACTGAAACTCTTGTTAGTCTTGACGTTTTGTACGACTAGCTTCATGATCATCTAAGTATGTAATGTATGGGACGCCTTACTATTGTATATTTGGTGTTCTGACATCTTGTAAACTGTTATTGCTTGCTTGAGATTGAGACAATAGGCTTGTTCATGACCATATGAGTAGTTAAACCCTCATGTATCTAGACAGCCGTGACCGTATAGAGAGGTGGGTTACACTTCAATATACGTAGCTGGCTATGTACGTCCTCGCTCTCCAGTATTCTGGTTCTGGGGCGTTACACATTCTCGATTGCTCATGAAATAAATTAAATAACACAAATCATGTAAAGTCTCATATATTTTTGTTTAGTTTTAGGGTCTTGTATAATATTCAAAATTATGTTTAAGTTGCTATTTTGGACGGTCAACTCAAATCAACTATTAGAACGAAATCTAAACCTTCTCCTGGATAATATAGTTCAATAAAACTAAATAACCCAAAAACTAAAGAAAAATGTTAAGTTTACAATGCCTACAACCTTCTTACAACTTCTCTCTTCCCTACTACATGGGTTCCACTTGATCCCACTCTCCCTTCTCTCCCCCAATTTATGAATGCCACGACATTGTAAAGTTTACAGCCAATAATGATTGTAAGCGTAGCATTACCCAAAACTAAATACAACGCATCTCTATCCAGACCGAAGGAGAGGGAGGTCATGGTTTAAACCGCGGTACCACGTGTCTCTTCTTCACGGATCGAAACTGAGTGGCCCATGTTATATATAGAGAGAGGGGTTGTACGTATGAGCCTTCGGTTCCGACAACGAGAGGAGACACATGGCATCGCAATTTAAACTGCGTTCCGTCCCTCTCGATCTGAGAAGACTTTTTAAACTAAATAACCCAAATACGTGTAACCAATTGCTTCAGTTTGAAGTTGAAGGTACAACACGACCAAAGAATCCAACCTTGATGCTTGAGGACATAATAATTAACCCAGGCACCGCCAAAGATATTCATAGATCTTTCTCTGGCTTCAAGAAGTCCGGACCCATTCGAGTGACAGAGAATATATTCTTAAAGCATGGAGAAAAGACGTGGAACATGCATCATATATAATTCCATCATCGGCGTGCGCGCACACAGAAAATAGAGTGGGAAGGAAGGAACGTAGCGATTCCTTCCATAGCTTTCGTACGTTCATGATTCATCACCACTGGGGGTGTGCAGAAACAAAGCAACAGACGAGACAAATGGCAGGACTGCAGTGGCAGCGGGAGCGAGACCCACGTTCCCGCCCATGGCTTTGAGCTCGGCTCGGCATGCACATGCATGTCCCACACCACAATGTAGCTCAATGAGTAGAGAAGGATGGATAGATAGGATTTTAAATGGAAAATTTCACATGCACTTCATATTTTATTTTAGAATTTTTTTAACTTTCATCCCACTTATTAATATGTATTTGTACTTAAATTTCACTTTTTAATTTTTTTAGATTTTCATCCCACTTTTTGTCACTAAAAGTATTTATTTTGTCACGAAAAATATTCGTTTTGTCACAAAAAATATTTTTAGTGACAAAAGTGGGATGTAAGCCAAATAAAATTAAAAAGTGGGATGTAAGTACAAATTCATGT
The DNA here is from genome assembly GCA_029216955.1 of Iris pallida. NCBI lineage: Eukaryota > Viridiplantae > Streptophyta > Magnoliopsida > Asparagales > Iridaceae > Iris > Iris pallida. The sequence goes on along the minus strand of JANAVB010034415.1, from coordinate 3,364,455 downwards.
TAATAAGTGGGATGAAAGTCAAAAAATCCCTTTATTTTAACGTATTACTATTCGTACATCTAAATTATCTTTTCAAATTATTTCTCTTTACATGACACAGTTGACATAATATACTAAATAGTATTATATTTTATATGACATAGCCGATAATATAACAAATTTTTAACTCAAAAAATTAATTACTTATTTTTCATGTTAATGTTAATGTCAATATTAATTTTAATTTTAATTTTAATTTTAATTTTAATATTAATGATAATAATAATATCAACATTAATATTAATATTAATGTTAATATTAATTTTAATATTAATATTAATGTTAATATAAATTTTAATTTTAATATTAATTTTAATTATAAATTTGTCATGTTAGCTGACACGTCAGCTGCCACATAAGGAGGGAGGATTTAGAGGGACAAATAGCATTATTCTTTATTTTACTTAGGACACCTCTATTATTTCAGAACAGTCCAAATTTTTATAATTCTTATTCAGAACAGTTCCAAAGTTACTTAGGACTATCCAATCCTCCTAAATTTTTCTAACATGACTCTAAGCAAATTCTACAGCTTACAGTATATATAGGACTGTAAAATTTTCTTATAGTCCTGGATTATATATGGATTGTAGAATTTTTTATAGTCATGTATATAAGTAGGACTTTATAATTTTCTTACAACCCTTATAGTCCCAGTTGTTTATCTCTTGTATTTCAACAGGACTGTAGAAAATTCTACATTCCATATATAATGTCGGACTGTACGATTTTCTACAGTCCTATGGATACTAGAGGACTTTTGGAAAATTTTACAGTCCTCTATATATATATATATATATATATATATATATACACACCATAGGACAGTAAAATTTGCCTACAGTCCTGTTGGCTTTTATATTCAAAATTTAGGCTGTTCTAAAAAAAGAGTGACAAACTTGTAAATAAAAATATTGGACTGCTCTCAGATAAAGTGTCTATAGAATTTCCCTTCAAATGGAGGATTTTGTGGTACATATTGGTTTGGTGAAAGAGGATGGTTTGGTGCACTTGCATGTCTAACCAACGAAGATTAAAATGGGCTACTTAGAGTTTAAGTCTTGATACGTTCGATTAAAAAATTTAGATTCTGAATTTTTGTTTTTGTTTTTTTTTTAATTTTATTATACTATGAACACAAATCCAACCGAAAAGAAAGATATATTGAGAGAAAGATAACTAAAAAAAATTAAAGTTTAAAATTTTCAATTGAACATGTCAACTTAAACTCTAATTAGATGATATATACTCCAGATCAAAATGATAATTAGCTCCATTAAAATTGGCATGGACCATGACTCGGAGGATGGGCCAATTAACTTTGAAAGTTAACGTGGACAATGAATTGAGACAATATTGTAGTTTAGGACTAAAGACCAACTGATTCAAGATTGTCCAGTTGTAAGCATGTTAATATTCGAATCTCTGATCTGACTGTCAGGATCGGTCCGGAAGGTTGAGTTGTTCTAGTCAGGTCGGAATTCACACCTTGTTGAGATATAAATATAAGTTTAAGTTGAATTTGTATTGAATCAGTCCTAAGAAAAATAAATGGTCAAGAGAGTTGTCCTATGAAGAGGAATTGTCCAACTCCAAAGTTTTATCGAACTTATTCCTGGACTAGTCTTGTTGACTATGTCTTCTGATGCTAACTATTTGAATCAGTCTAGGTTTGGGAAATGATTTCTTTAAAAAGTTTTTTAAAAAAGATGTCCACATGTCAAAATTCAATTGGATATAGATGTTTATGTTGTTATTGTCGGGGCAAAAATTTTCGATGGAAAACTGAGAAGATGAAACAATGTTCCAACGCAACACTTCTAGGAAGGTTGCACAAGTTTAACGAAGATCTAAGAAGATCTCGTTACAGTAGCATATGATATTACGAGAATCTAAAAAGATTTCGTAATCCACAGCAGCGAAGAAAATGACAGGCGAAAGATGGAAGATGGTCTGCTGGGGTGAATGATCACCGTTGCTCAAAGCTATATTCGCCCCACACGAATAGCTTCCAGGAACCAGCAAGTTCGTCGGAGAACTTTGGAACACTTCTGCTCTTCTGACTCCTCGGATCGTACACGGACTCCCGTGCAAAAGCAACGCTGGTGCAAAGCTTCTCTTTTCTCTCAAAGCCTCTGTTTACTTGTGTTAAGAAACACTTATAAACTTTCATAACTTTTTTGTATATACTCTGTATATATTGCCTGTGAGAGAGAAGATACCTTTTATAGGCCCGAGTAGTTAGCACAACATTCGGGACGTGGTAATAACCACTCTGAACGTGCAGTAACCGCTCAGATCATGCACATGCACGATCTGAAGCAAGTTGTGCACCTTGCGCACCCCCGCGCGCCATGTACACCACGCGCTAAACGCGCACTGAGCCACTTGCGCCATCTGCGCCACCTGCGAGCCCTGCGCACCCTGCGCCACCCGCGCAACTGAACGCGCACCTGAACATGCACCTGTGCGCGCAACTGGGCACGCCACTGGGCGCGCTCCTGGTCGCGCAACTTGGACCGCGCAACCTGACAGCGCAACCTGGCAGCGCACCTGGCCTACGCAACCTGGCCGTGCAACCTGGCAGCGCACCTGGCCGTACAACCTGGCCTGCACAACCTGGCCGCGCAACCTGACAGCGCGCCTGGCCGCGCAAGTGGCTCGCACAACGAGCGCAACTTAAGCGCACTATGCGCCTAGCGACGATGCTGACATGCTAAGTGCAAAGTGCGCCAACAAAATGCCACATTACGTCTCATGAGCCCATGAGCCCGAGTCCGAGTCCGAGTCCGAGTCGCTAAGCCCCTACGGGGCTTAGCTCCATGGAAATAAATTTTTCAAGAGCAAGAAGCATGAATGCTTTTAATTGTTGATTTAGCCTTTTTTCCATTAGAAAAATAATCCCACATGGCACACCCATGTGTACCTCCACACCACATGTGCATCTCTAAAATAGCATAGCTAATATATAAAGATACAACTCCTTTGGCCTAGCCGATGTGGGACTAAAGTTTCTAATACAAAGACCAAAATCCAACAATCCCCCACATATCTCTATATATGGGTATAAGTGTTCCCTATAGTAACTGTCCATCATGTATTAGGAGAGATGTCGCTGACGACTTGAACCTTCCCACATGGGTCAAACAACAGACTATAATACAAGAATGGACTAAGCCTTAAATTCTGCACCATAGCTGAAATTCTTTCCACTCATATAATGTAGTTACATGTGCTTCTAGCTACACATTAAAGGCCCTGTGCCAGCCTGTTTCAGTATATAATTTTGGACGTCTACAAGTTTACCCTCAAGAGACGGCCTGATATCTCTTTGTCCATACACTATAGGTGAGTTCATTATAAAGAGACATGGCATGAAGCGCTTTGCGCTTTCCTTGCGGTGCAACGCCGCTATGACATAGCTTAAAGCCGAGGCCTTACACCGTAACGGAAACCTCATCGTAGTGTCATACTACTGTAGCATGAGGCCACCGCCTCTTTAATTGTAGTGCCAAACTACCCAGCATGAAGCCTTAGGCTCCCTTGCGGTGTTATGCCGCAACGACATGGCTTGCAAGGTCGAGGCTTTATCCCTAACCGGGTACCTCATCGTGGTGTCGTGCCACTGTAACATGAGGAACTCCTCCTCTTTGTAGTGCTGACTACACCCCTCTTTATTTTAACATACAACATTAGGCTAACTACCTATTTGCGGTGCTACGCCGCTGTGACTTGGCTAGCAAAGTCGAGGCATTACCCCATGCCTGGGAACCTCATGGTGGAGTCACCCCACAATAACAAGGAGTTTCACTCCTTGTAGTGCTGTTCTATCGTGCTTTCTGTAAAGCACACCAGGTATTCACTCTGCCTGAGAACTCATTAAGGCATTTAAGCCAACCTTTCCACAGGATCCATTTTCCGCAGAAAACAACAGTAGACAACAGTGGTTGTAGGTCCATAACCTTTCCATGCCCAATAGAACATGTACCCACCGTTCCTGATATTCTTCCGATTAGTGGTCCTCTCTTGAACCAAAAGCTAGATGCCTAGTAGATTTCTCTTTGAACTATTAGCATAAAATTTTATGGTAGGAATACAATAATACAATAGCAGAATGCCTTCAAGCCCATTTTACCAGCTGTGTCATCGATCAGCTGGCGCTTAAGGTCCTTGGTGAACAGATCCGTCAGATTCTTCTGACTCCTAAAATCAATCACTGCAATAACACCTCTCTTTATAAGATCGTGTACTGCCGTGTGCTTCAACCGCACAGTTCTTTTCTTTCCGTTGAAGAGGTCATTTGATGCCACCGTGGTTGTCGCAGTATATCGGTATCACCGATATTTGCTCCCCAACCACTGGAAGATCATACATGAGCTCCCGAAGCCATTCTGCTTCCTCGGCTGCGGTATCAATGTTAGTCCAATGATTATATCATATTTTTGAATATGGCTAATCAATTAAGTTTACCATAATGACGTCACTAATATTCATGTAATCACTATCATGTTGCTGCTTAAACTTAGCATTGTCCTAAATGTTCTATATCATATTTCTATATTTATATCATAATAAATCATATTGTTTGTTTGCCTAACATTCATTTGCAAACATGCAGTAAGCATGATCAAACCATGACATATGCAATGGGCCAAAGACGACGTTATACAAGAAGATTTCTCTGAACCGTCTAACGACCTATCCGGGGCCTCGCATCGGGGGTTCCGTTTCCCGGTCAGCGGACAGGGGTCGAGGGGGCAGCGCTCCCCGAAAGATATTCAGATTTTCAGATCTGTTTATCTTTGGACGATTGCCGTCAAGGGAAAAGGCGTCTTCATGTTTGCTCAAATATTTGAATAAAGGCGTCATCAAAGGGCTCTTGGTTTTCCTATTGTATCAATATATATTTTTCATATTTATTGAGTCTAGAAATACGATGTAAACTGCATCGTACTGGCAAATAGGCTACCCAAGAAACGTTTTTAAAATACCCTTTTATTTTGAAAACAAGACCACTTACAAAAGCCCAAACTACTTCCTAACTGTTTGACTTTTCAAAAAGTCCAAAAAATCCATTTGCAAAACCCTAACAAAAATCCTGACAGAACTCCAGGCGAATTCGGCCAGAGTTCGGTTAGTGAACGTTGCTTTTTGAACTTGGTCTTCCCGCAGTTACGGATCTTAACAAGATTTTTCTCATAGAGTTCTGTCTGAATTCTGTCCGAATTCTGTCAGAATTTTGCCTTTGAAAAAACTATAAATAGAGAAGGATTTCGATCATTTCATACACCAATTCACTTTCATATCTCTTCTCTATAAGCCTATTACTTCTTCCAAAGTGTTCTGAGCTATTCATTTTCAAATCCCAATCCAGTTACAATCCTCTAGTCGATTTGCCAGTGCGGTACGATCTAGAAGCTTCAGAGCGATTGTAATCAGAGGCTTGATTGAAGAAAGACACTTCAAAATTGAAGTTGGTCGAGTACTTCGGATCAAAGCTCGCGTTGTAGAAGTTGTAAGAACTTCGGATGAAAACGTATGGTGATTTTCTATAGTGGATTCAACTGGAAGCTAGAGTTCTTCCGACTGGACTAGTCCTCACAAGAGAAAAACCAGTATACATCTTTGTGTTTGCGTTTGCTCTCTACTCTCTATTTTTTATTTACATATCTGTGATATTTATTTTGTGATCTTGCTGCTAACATTTTTAAATAGTTAATTTCTACTGCCTACTCTATTCACCCCTCCCCCTCTAGAGTATTGTGCTTTACAACTCGTTCCTACAATCGGTCATACAATCAAGTGCAAAGAACTCAGATTCCATGGATGACCGCGAGAGCATAGTCTGCTTCTTTGACTTCTACGATATAGCAGCTCCACCCATAGTAAAAATAAATCCACCTGTGAACCTCTCGCTCTCCACCTTTGAGCACCAGCTGGCATCACTGAAGCCTTTCGCTACCGGCAGATCTCTGCTATAGTACAGTGCATACGTCTGAGTCTTCTTGAGATATCTCATAACCCGTTTCACAGCTTTCCAGTATTCAACACCTGGGTTGCTCGTGAAATGACTCAGCATTCCCACGGCAAAAGCTATGTCAGGTCTTGTGGTAGTAGTAGCATACATCAAACTTTCGATTACGCTTGCATACTCCAGCTTCCTGACGCTTTTTCCTGAATTAGGCTTCAGCTTCAGATCACATCTGTACGACGAATCGATCCCTGGAAAATCCTGATACCCATAATGAGTGATCATCTTCTCAATATAATGAGACTGTGATAGCGCTAGTCCAGTGTCTGTCCGAATGATCTTGATCCCTAATATCAGATCAGCTTCCCCCAAGTCCTTCATACTGAACTTGCTCGAGATGAATTTCTTTGTCTCCGTGACAAAACCCATATCTGTACCTAGGATAAGCATGTTGTCCACGTATAGACAAACGATCACACCTCTTCCATCAGCGAACTTCGTGTAAACACACTTGTCCGTCTCGCTGACCATGTAGCCATTTGACCTTATAACTTTGTCAAATTTTTTATGACACATCTTGGGAGCATGTTTAAGACCGTACAAAGATTTTACCAACTTGTAGACTTTGTCTTCAAGACCCTTGACGATAAATTCCTCTGGCTGTTGCATGTAAATCTCTTCGATCAACTCGCCATATAGGAAAGCCGATTTCACATCCATCTGATGTTTCACCATCTTATGTATTACTACGAGAGCAATCAACATTCTGATGGTGGTCATCCGAGCTACTGGAGCATACGTGTCAAAGTAGTCAATCCCCTGCTTCTGAAAAAACCCCTTGGCTACCAACCTAGCCTTGAACTTGTCAATAGTTCCGTTTGCTTTCATCTTCTTCTTGAATCCATTTGCATCCGATAGGTTTCGCTCCTTCAGGAAGATTGACCAACACCCAACTATTATTTGAGGTGATAGAATCAATTTTATTGTCAATTGCCTCCTTCCAGGAAATCGTGCCTCTGGTCTTCATCGCCTCATCATAGGTAAGCAGATCTGCTTCCACATGATAGGTGATAAAGTCACTTCCGAAGTCCTTCGGCCTCCTCTCACGCTTCGCTGACGGCTCAGCGAGTTCTGGTTCAACCGTTGTTTCAACAACAACATCTTCATTGAAGACTTCAGTCTCCTGTGCACCCTCATTGTTCTCCAGTACATCCGTAAGAACAATATTCTTGTGCCTTGTAAATTTGTCTTCAAAATATTCTGTATCGGAAGATTCAATGATATGATTTGACTCAATATCAAAAAATCTTTGAGCATCACTCTTCTCGGCATACCCCAAGAAGATCGTCTTAGTAGTCCTTGTCCCAAGCTTCTGAATCTTCAGATCTGGAAGCTTGATATATGCCAGACACCCCCACACTTGAATGACATTCAAGTTAGGTCTGACCTTGAACCAGAGTTCATGAGGAGTAACGTCAGAAGTTGCATGAGGCACTCTATTTAAAATAAAAGTGGCCGTCAATGCAGCTTCTCTCCAGTAGCACTTAGGAAGATCTGCAGTCAACAGCATTGAGTTAATCATTTCTGTTAACGTTCTATTCTTCCTCTCTGCTACTCCGTTTGATTGAGGAGAGTATGAAGCCGTAGTCTCATTGACAATTCTATATTCTTTGCAGAACGATGCGAATTCATGAGACCTGTACTCCCCACCTCGAACACTTCTTATTCTTTTGAGTTGTTGTCCAGTCTGCCGCTCAGCTTCGGCTCTGAACTCCTTGAACTTCCCGAATGCTTCGTCTTTAGCCTTCAGCAAGTAGACGAACGCATACTTAGAGAAGTCATCGATGAAGGTTATGAAATACTTCATCCCGACCTTTGTAGAGAACTGTTTGAAGTTATAGATATCGGAGTGTACCAACTCCAGAAGATCTGTACTTTGATTAACCCGAGGAAAGGGTTTTCTTGTGATCTTTGTTTGAGCACAAACTTCACATTTCTCTACCTTACCACTTGGAGATAAGTCCTTGACTAGACATTCTGTTTATTCGTTTACAATGAACATGCCCTAGTCTATTATGTCACAACTCAAAAGTATAAGCAGGAGTAATTGCATTAATAACATTGGACTGATTTACAAGCTGAATTTTGAACATTCCTTCGGTATAAAAAGCTTTTCCAAAATATGTTCCCTTAATAGACATCACCATCTGGCCAGTATTGATGTCCATCTTGAGGCCTGCGTTGCAGAGTAGGCCTCCTGAGATCAGGTTCTTGGCGATAGCAGGTACGTGCTTCACGCCTAGAAGCATCAGAGACTTGCCAGAAGTCAGCTTAAATACCACCGTCCCAATCCCGAGCACTTTAGCTTGTGCCTGGTTCGCCACCATAACCACTTCAGAAGTAGGTGTGTAGGTGGTGAACCACTCCTTGCTGGAGCAGACGTGGCAGGTGGCTCCAGTATCTATCCACCAGTCAGAGTCAGTCCCTACCGCATCAACCTGCACAATCATAGCAACAACGTCAGTAATTATTGATACCTTGTTAGGCTCTTCTTGCTCTGATTGCTTGGTCTTTGCTTTGCATTCATTCTTGAAGTGTCCCTTCTTGCCACACTTGAAACAAGCCAAATGTGACTTTGGCTTCTTTTGCTTGAACGAAGTTTCCTTGACTTTCAGATTGTCAGGATCCTTCTTCTTGCTGTAGGAAGTCGTCTGCTTTCCCCTTGGTTCCTTGGTATGAACCAGAATGGCGTTAGCCAGTTGCTTGGACAGTGCGTCCACCTTCAGTTGAGCCCGTATCTGGTCCTCAACATAGATTTCCTGCAAGAGATCTTCAAGGCTGATCTCAAGCTTCTTCCTATACATGTTTGCATAGAACTTACTCCATCCAGCGGGAAGCTTTGAGACAATCCCTCCAACAACAAACTTGTCAGGGAGGGGCATCGCCTCGTCTTCCAGCTTCTGTCGCAGCTTTAGGAATTCTTTCACCTGCGACAGCATAGACTTATCTTCCTCAAAGAGCTATTTGTAATTTTTTTTAACCACAAATATCTTGCTCCTGTTCTTGTCTTCTTCGTACAGTTTTTCCAGAGACTCCCATATGTCTCTGGCAATAGGTTTCTTACTGTAGGATTCTGCTAGGGAATCCTCCATAGCATTCAGGATAAGCAGCCTGCAAATGTTATTCTCCCTTCTCCACTTGGCCTGAAGTTTAGTAGCCGCAGTGATTGCGACAGCAGACCCAACATCTGGAACAGTAGGTTCCTCTTCAAGAAGCACGTGATCAACGTCTCTGAGTTGAAGAGTGAGATAAACCTTCCTCTTCCAGACTTGATAATGCTCTTCATTAAACTTTTTTAACTTACAGAAGTCAGTATTGAGGAGTAAAGCATTAAAGTTTTCCATCGCAGCAATATAGCTTTGAGATTGTTATTGCCGGAGCACAATTTTTCGATGAAAAATTAAGAAGATAAAATAATTGTAAAAAACAATATTCCAACGCAACACTTCTAGGAAGGTTGCGCAAGTTTAACGAAGGTCTAAGAAGATCTCGTTACAGCAACATATGATATTACGAGAATCTAAAAAGATTTCGTAATCCACAGCAGCGAAGAAGATGACAGGCGAAAGATGAAAGATGGCCTGCTGGGGTGAATGATCACCGTTGCTCAAAGCTATATTCGCCCCCACACGAATAGCTTCCAGGAACCAGCAAGTTCGTCGGAGAACTTTGGAACACTTCTGCTCTTCTGACTCCTCAGATCGTACACGGACTCTAGTACAAAAGCAACGCTGGTACAAAGCTTCTCTTTTCTCTCATAGCCTCTGTTTACTTGTGTTAAGAAACACTTGTAAACTTCGTAACTTTTTTGTATATGCTCTGTATATATTGCATGTGAGAGAGAAGAGACCTTTTATAGGCACGAGTAGTAACTGCCCGGTTAGCACAACATTCGGGACGTGGTAATAACCACTCCGAACGTGCAGTAACCGCTCAGATCATGCACAGGCACGATCTGAAGCAAGTTGCGCACCCCGCGTGCCTTGTACACCACGCGTTGAACGCGCACTGTGCCACCTGCGCGTCCTGCACACCCTGCGCCACCCGCGCAACTGTGCGCGCAACTGGGCGCGCACCTGGTCGCGCAACCTGGACCGCGCAACCTGGCAGCACACCTGGCCGCGCAACCTGGCTTGCGCAACCTGGCAGCGCACCTAGCAGTGCACCTGGCAGCGCACCTGGCCGCACAACCTGGCCTGCGCAACCTGGCCGCGCAACCTAGCAAAAAGTGAGCCAACAAAATGCCACATTACGCCTCATCAGCCCATGAGCCCGAGTTTAGCTCCATGGAAATAATTTTTCCAAGAGCAAAAAATATGAATGCTTTCAATTGTTTATTTAGCCTTTCTTCCATTAGAAAAATAACCCCACATGGCACACCCACGTGCACCTCCACACCACATGTGCATCTCTAAAATAGCATAGCTAATATATAGAGATACAGCTCCTTTGGCCTAGCCAATGTGGGACTAAAGTTTCTAATACAAAGGCCAAAACCCAACATGAGTGTATCACAACAATTTCTAATTTTATATATTAGAGGAACAATAGTTATTTGTGAACATGATGGATAAAATTTTGTGGACATGGTGGATAAAAAATTTGAACAAAAAGCCTTATTAACACTTGATCTATACAAGAAAAATGAGCAATGCTAGGATTAGAGCATCCACGCTGAAAAAGATTTCAAGTGCTACATTTTAACTTTCGTTAAATTTTGTAGCACTTGAAGGCTGCAGTAGACGCTTGTTCATACTTGAAAATTACTAAAAAGGTAAGTGGCACTCTAGATTTGGAACATGTCCTAGTTCTGATACATTAATTCATGTGCCCACCAATTAACCATTTTTTTACCAAACATGGAAAAAAAAATAAAGAGGACAGGGAGAAAAAAAAAAAATCTTACCAAAGATTGAAGAAAAATAAAGAAAAAAAAATAGAAATGGTGTTAATTTGGAGTATTTGTTTGGAGTGTATCATTGTGTGTCAATATCAAGAAGACACTTCAAACGTAATAATTTACACAAATTTTAATAATTTGGAGCAAGTATTTAAAGTGTTACCACTGTGGATGCTCTTACAACAAACTAGATTACAACTCATTTGCAACCGCATACGTGACAGCTGTCAATTGTGTCTCCTCTCTTCATGTGGGTTAGAGGAGAAAGGGGAGCTAATTGTCAATCACCACCTAGGCGGTTGTAAGTGAAATGTAACACATTTGATTGTAAACTTATTATTTTTGAAGAAAATTAGCTTTAAACTAAAGAAATTCAACGTGTCATAATCTTGGCCTTTTATCAAAAAAAAAAAAAAAAAAAGATATTTTCAAATAAAATTTGAAAAGTTCCTAAAATGTTAATAGAATTAACATGAAAATTAGTTATTCAGGAATTCATTTTTCTAAGTTATTTTTCTTTGTACTGATTACACTTTGATTCTTTCTTCACAATATTCTTATCCCTCCGCTTCCTGAAATTGACATAAATATTTAAATATTGTATCTTAGTGATTAAGTGCCCTAAATTTTCAGCTTTTTTTTTTTTTTTCCAATAATGATGATTAATACTTCTCTTGAAAGTTGCATGCACTGTCAACTTGTCCCCAAGTTTGATGTTTACTGGTTGTTACCTCTATTTCTGTCATATGTTCGATACGTTAGCAGGAGCAGATCAAGTCTTCCAGAAACACTATCCATGTCCATCATATAAATATAGTAAAAAAAATCCAATAAAATAAAAAGTATTAACGTAATTAAAATTAATAGCTTGTATTAAAATAAATGACAATATATACAATAATTTTTTCAAATAGAGACCTATTATTTTATACCAGAAATATTAACCAATAGTTTTTCGAACCTATAACGAATAAAGTCCCGAAATCGAAAACACTGAAACGTGTTAGATTTGCAGAGATCTCATACTCTCAAATTCGTACATAAATCCATACTAAAGATTAGATGAATTAACATAAATAAAATTAGAACTATTTTTTTTGGACGAATTTTAGATATTGTTTTGGACGGAAAAGAAAGGACGTGCTTGACTTTTAGGAAGGTAATATGAGAATTTATCTATGTGTTTATTTTAAAATTTATTTACTTCGAGTTGCTCACCTTCGGGGACAGATGGGCTGGATGACTGGGTCGATTATATAGGATGGACAAGAGTTAATTAGTAACGATAGGATACGGATATGGGGTGCTTATTTTTATCTCTAGTTAAAGGTGATGTTTAATTTTACCTCTAGTTAGAGAATATTTATTCCAGAATATATAGCCAATGACCGCTAGCCGAAGTGGTTAGTGTGAAGACATGTGGCTTTTGTGGACAAAGTTCGAATTCCAATGAAAACGATTCCAAAACTAATTACAATTTCCACACACACACACACACACATATAGCCAATGACCGCTAGCACAAGTACGTAGTTAGTGTGGAGGCATGTGGCCCTTGTGGACGGAATTCGAATCCTAGGTGTGGCCCTTGTGGAAATTTCTCCGCGTGCGCGTCCGAGGACGAAGGGGCTCCCGCAGGGAGAGGATGTTTATTTTTACAACACATCTACCCATACCGGGGGGGGGGATCATAGTTTAAACCGTGGTGCCACGTCCCCCCCCCCCCCCCCCCCCCCCCCCCCCCCCCCCCCCCCCCCCCATTGGTCGAGACTGGGTGGCCTATGTTAGCAGGGGCTTGGCGTGTGAGCCCCGGGTCCCTACCAATGGGGAGACACGTGGTGCTGCAGTTTATACCGCGGTCTTCCCTCATTCTGAGAAGATTATTTTGTTATTTTTAACTCTAATTAAAGGTGAATCACAAATTGAATCTAATTAGACCTGGATCCACCAAAAATATGAATTATTTTTTAATCTAGTCAGATGTGGCCTCACAAATATATGTGTGTGTGTGTGTCCTGGCTCTAGTGATAAGGTGGAAAAATAACGCTCATGGCTGGATGGTTCAGAGTTCTGATAACCTTTAGCTCAAGTGGCAAGGGTGAACGACATCCTCCCTAGAGGTTATATATTAGTTCTAATCAGGGAGAAAGCATCAATTTAATTTTTAAAGGAAATTAAATTTGCGGCTGCCCTGCGGGCCTGTGTGGGCCAGTAGCATACATGCCGAGTTTGGACCTACGGGCCAAGTTTTAAGTCTATATATGGGCCTGAGATGAGAGAGTTGTAGTCCTTCGGAGTTGAGTTGAGGATCATTAGATGACCAATAATTGTAGGGGTGTGCATCGGTCGGTGGTCGACTTATTTGGTCACAACCGTAGTCGAAACGAAGTTAAACGGTTTGAAAATAATCACAGTTGAACCAAACCAACCAATTGGTCGGTTCGATTTTGAAACCGACTGACTTGGTTCGGTTTAGATCGGTTCGGCTGATCGGATTTGATGAGGCAAAAAATTTCAAGTATATAAAAATATTTCACAAAGTAAATTTACACAAAAATAAATCCTAACCATCTCCTGTCTAGAACATTTTTGTATGAGATATGAAAGTGGGCAGTAATCTTCTAAATAAATCACTTGCATAATAAATTTTTTCCACAAATCTAAACGATTCTCGAAAATAAATCGTAATCCTAATAGATTTATGAATTGAAGATGGAAAATAAACATATGTTACCTGGAGTGGCCGGTAGAGACCTAGAGCGGTCACTCCAGGTAACATATGTTTACATTATTGGGAGGGGGGGGGGGGGGGGGGGGGGGGAGTCAGAGATTTTAGAATATGAGCAACCGTCTCCATATTCCAAAGTCCAATGACTCCAAACCGTAAGATGAACAAGTTGGACCAGATATAAACTTAATTTTATATTGTTACTAACTGGATTCGGTTTGGCTCGGTTTACGTATTTTTGGAATGACCAAAACGTGAGCTGAATCAAATCGGACGATTTTTTAAATAGTCAAGTCGAACCAATCCGATTAGACCATCGGTTCGGTTAAAAATCGACCGATTCGATTTAGTTTAGTTCGATTTGGTCGATTCGGTTCAAATGTGCACACTCCTAAATATTTGTAACAACACTGGCCAGTAGCTTACGTGCCGAGTTTGGACCTATGGGTCATGTAAGCCTACTGACCTGAGATAAGAGAGTTTAGCCCTTTTTGAGTTGAGGATCGTTAGGTGGCCAATAATTGTAACTAATTATCCTTTATACGTTTGACCTCTAGTTAGAGGATGTTTATTTTTACAATTCAATTTTGTATCGGAGGTAAAAATGTCATTGTAACCTCTACAAAATTTATGCACAAAATTTCTTGATCAAAATACGATAAAATTTCACAAATTTTTTGGGATTAATACAGTTTTATTGTTTTTAATGTTTTAGTTTTTGTGAGTGATAAGAGACATGTTTAGATATAGTTTGCAAGTGTTTTTACTTGTATGATATTGTCTAAGAATGTGATATTTTTACTTAATTTCTAATAAAATTATTTTGATAAGAATTCAATTTAAAATTGCAATGGATAAATTTTTGACAGCATTAGTAAAATATTTAATTTTTAAATACATAATAATAAGGATACAAAGATAAATTAATATCAAAAGAAGCATAACCACTAGTTAAAAATAAATTATTTTATAAACTACTAATTAGAAGTTCTAATCAATAAAGTGGAATCCATCTTCTAATTAATGGAGAAAAAAATAGAGAGAATATGTCTTCAAAAAAAAAAGTATAAAATATGTGATCAATCAAAACCAAGTAAAAAAATCAAGACTCATATTAGTTTAGTCGCTCTCAGTCAAGGGACTCAACTAAGCCTCTATATTAAAATGTAGATAATTTTGGGAGAGGCCATTTGTTCATGTGTGTTGATTCTCTTTCTGCTTGCCAGTGCACATGACCATATCTATCTAATTGATTAGTCCACTTCACAATCCCAATGCTCACTAACTCTCTTTTAAATATAAGGATATCGTTGATTAGTTTGTCTTAGGCACTGATGGTAACAGTAGTAAACTATACAACTTGTCTCTTACTTGATGCCAAATGGTTCTCTCATTTGAAAAAAATATTACAATATATAGATATGGATACAAATGCCTCCTAACTTTGTTATAATATAGATATGGATACAAATGCCTCTTAACTTGGTAAAAAAAATAATGATAATTGTCCCAAAAATGTCCTTATCTTTTCCCTCCTCCTCCTAGGGGTGCAACTTGGGCGGGCTAAACCCGAACCCAATCGGATAAACCCGCTAATGGGTTGGGTTAGGGTTGAAGATACTCGGATTCGGGTTCGGATTTGGGTTAAAATATTTGAACCCAATCAACAATCGGGTTGGGCTCGGGTTCATGTGTCGAGTTATCCGACGAATCCGAAACCCGACTTATATATATATATATATATATATATATATATATATATATATATATATATATATATATATATATATATATATATATATATATACTTCTTAAATAAAAAGTTTAATCTAAATTCTCCACACAAACTCTTCAACTCATTATCCTGAATCTTATTTCAGTTTGTATTTGTAATGACCAATACTTGATTGCTATTTGGTTGTGTTTAATATTACTTTTGTTTAAAATTATTTCAAATATTATATTAGAGTCCGATAAACCCGATGGACCGACCCAACCCGAGTTCAACCCGATCCTCCGGGCTTGGTCTTGGACTTCATATGTTGAACCCAAGGTCGGGCCGGACTTGGGCTCGGGTTAGGCTTATGATTCATCTGGTTGGGCTCGGGTTAGGCTTATGATTCATCTGGTTGGGCTCGGGTTAACCTCAAGCCCGACCCAACCCGCCCGAGTTGCACCCCTACCTGCCCCCCCCCCCCCTCCTCCACTCCCCCACTCCGGCCACCCCCTCCCTCCCGCCCCGCCCCCATCCCGACACCCCTTCTCCCGCTTCCGGTCACTCCCCCCCTTCCTGCTTCCGGCCTCCCCCCCCCCCCCTCCCGCTTCCGTCCACCTCCGCCCCCTCCCTTCCTCTCCAGCCCCCACCTCCTCCACGCTGTCGCGCCCTAGGGGAGAGGCGGGGGCGGGCGGCCGGAGCGGGGCAGGGGGGGAGGGTGGACGAAAGCGGGAGGAGGGGGGGCGGCCGGAAGCGGGAGGGGGGGTGGCCGAAAGTGGGAGAGGGGGGTGGCCGGAGGGGGGGCGGGGCGGGAGGAAGGGGGTCGCCGGAGTGGGGGAGTGAGGGGGGAGTAATTTTCAAGTTTGAGCATGGGTATTTTCGTCCCAAAAAATATTCGGTATCAAATTGTTACAAAAAAGAAGTTTAGGGTATTAAGTTGAAAAACAGGAATAGTTGAGGGTATCAAGTTGCAATTAAGCCTACTTGTCCAAATTTTAATGGGGATTTTTTAAAAAAAATGTTTACTTGTCCAAATTTTAATAAATGGACAAAAATGTTCGTATTCTAAGCATCTCTAATAATGGGGAACTTTTTTTTTGAATAAGAGCACTATCATACTATAAATTTTTATGATGTAAATTTTACTTTAGAGTGTCCCTTCATGTTGGCACACTCCAAATAACACATCAAATACATACTCCAAATTAACCTCCACTTTCTCTTCTACTTTTTCTTCTTTTTTCTTTTCTTTTTTTTCCCTTTTGATGGGTCCAGTTGGATTACTGCTCACGAGCTAGGACACGTTCTAAACTTGAAGCTTCTTGGCTTGCTGGTATTTTCAGGTGTGGAAAAAAAATCCACTACAACCCACTAATGCTACAAATTTTGATTATTACAAAAATATAGCAATGCAAACCATTTCCACCGTGGATGCTCTAAGTGAGGTCATTTATTTTAGGCTTAATTGCACTTTGCTACCCTCAACTATTCCGCATTTTCAACTTGATACCATAAACTTTTTTTCGTAACAAATTGGTACCTCAACAATTTTTTTTTTTAACTTGATACCTAATTTTTCAAAATGTCGAAAATGCCCTTCCCTCTTCCTTCCCTCCACCCCCTTCCCCACTCCGGCCGCCCCCCCTGCTTACTCCGGCCGCCCCCCCCCTGCTAGCTCCGCCCCCCCCCCCCCCCCGCCCCCCACCCCCCCTCCTGCTACCTTCGGCCACCCCCTGCCCCGCCTCCCGTCCCGCCCTCCCTTCCCAGCCCCCCTCCTCCCGTGCTGCCGCGGCCTAGGGGAGAGGCGGGGGCGGGCGGGCGGCCGGAGTGAGCAGGGGGGGTGGGGGGGGGGGCGGAGCTAGCAGGGGGGGGGGGGCGGCCGGAGTGAGCAGGGGGGGCGGCCGGAGCGTGCAGGGGGGAGGGTTAGGGGTAGGGGTAGGGGCATTTTAGTCCAAAATAATATCTGGGTACCAAATTGTTACAAAAAATAGTTTAGGGTACAAAGTTGAAAAATGGTAATAGTTGAGGGTAGCAAAGTGCAATTAAGCCTTTATTTTAATGAAATCTAAATTGGTAAATTAAACTTAAACTCTAAATTAGTGTTTTAAAAATCTGATTGGACCTGCCTTGAACCGATCAATCCGTGAATCAGTAGCTTTTTCGGACTGGTGAAATATCGACCCACTATTTTTACCAAAAATTCGACCAACCCGGTCAACTCGACAGGTCAAACCACCGAAACCGTCCGACTGAGTTGAATTTTGAACCAGTTTGACCCTGACTTTTGACTTTTATTTTGAACTTCACATAAAGTTAATATTTACTTCTGGACTATTTCTAGAATTGTAATCATGTAGAACTTTTAAATAGTATATATATAATTGTGGAATATATAATATATTCAATGTAAGATTGCAAGTCTATAAAAATGGTTCAATTCGAATTAATACACTAGTTGGACCAATTTGATTGAACTTGGCAAATGACCTCTAGCCTAGTGGTTAAGAGAGATGTGTTGGGTGGTCCCTCCTTAATTGGAGAGAGGATTTGGAGTTCCCAAGGTTCATTCACCTTGGAGAAAGTCTAAAGACTTGTGGAGTTCCCAAGGTTCATTCACATTGGAGAAAGTCTAAAGACTTGTGGAGTTCCCAAGGTTCATTCATCTTGCATGAATGAATCTTGGAGGAGAATGTTCATTCCCTTATGGCTATATAAGGAGATGGTTTGGGAGATGTTTGGGTTAATCCTCCCTTGTGATCTTGGTGCTAGAAGTGTTGGTGCTCCTTGCTTACGGTGTTCTTCCGGGCGGTGCTTCTACCTCGGGTGCTTCTTCACCAAAGTGTCTTCCATACTTGTGTATGAGAGAGATCCTCTTGAGTGTATCCAAGAGAGAGTTTGTAACTCTGTAATCCCACTATTCTTAGTGGAAGAAGAAAGAAAAGAACTATTGTTGTCCGAGGACGTAGGCACATAGCCGAACCTCATTAATTCTCTTGTCTTTTGTATGTTTGTTTTTCTTTTCTTTTCTCTAGCCTCCGTGTTAAGCGGGTAAGCTAAACTTCAACTCATTGTAGCTCCCACGTTAAGCGGGTAAGCTAAAGTTCAACTCATTGTAGCTCCCACGTTAAGTGGGTAAGCTATCTCCATCCCAATTAGCGGTATCAGTGCATACCCAACAATTGGTATCAGAGCCACACAAGCTTATTGATCGTGATGGCAGAATCATTGTCTTCTACCTCCTCAACCATGATCAAGCTCACGTCTTCAAACTATTCCATATGGAGGCCGCAGATGGAAGATATCCTCTATTGTAAGGATTTGTACGAAGTGTTACTCTGCAATGGACAGAAGCCAGAAGACAAATCTGAAAAAGATTGGACCGTTCTAAATCGAAAAGCTATTGGAGAGATCCGTCCTTGGATCGACCAAAGCGTTTTTCACCATGTTTCCAAAGAAACCGATGCTCATCAAATGTTGATAAAGTTAGCATCGATGTACGGGCGAGAGACTCCTCAAAACAAAGCGTCACTCATTCGACGTTTGGTGAACCTGAAATACAAAGACGGACGAAGTGTTTCTGAACACTTGAGTGATTTCCAAGAGTTGGTAAATCAACTTTCAACCATGAAGCTGGTGCTGGAAGATGAGCTATTGGCACTTTTGCTACTCAGCTCGTTGCCGGATAGTTGGAACACACTTGTGGTTTCTTTAAGCAACTCCGCTCCTCAGGGCGTCATCACTTTAACCTTAGTGAAGGATAGTTTATTGAATGAAGAAGCGAGGCAGAAAGAACAAGGCATAACAACCGAGTCAGATGCTCTTGTTTCTGAGAATCGTGGAAGAACTCATCAAAGAAAATTTCACAACCGTGACCGCTCCAAAAGCAGGCCAAAAGATCATTCCAGAGGCGCTTTCAAACCAAGAAAAGAGATAGAATGCTTTCATTGTGGCCTTAAGGGTCATATGAAAAGAGAATGCAGAAAACTCAAAAAGGAAAAGAGAAATGAATCAAATGAGAAGAATGAAGCCAAAGACACAACTGCCACTGCTTCAAAAGGCGATGAGATAATCATCATTTGTGATGATGGTCTGGTTAATCTAACCTCTCAAGATTCATGCTGGATTATAGACTCTGGTGCATCATTCCATCTTACTTCCAGAAAGGAATTCTTCACAACCTACACAAGCGGAGACTTTGGAAATGTGAGGATGGGAAATGAAAAAGTTTCCAAGATTGTGGGAAAAGGAGAAATAGCTCTTGAGACCAACACTGGCTGTCCCTTGATTCTCAAGAATGTGAGACATGTTTCAGACATGCGTCTCAACTTGATATCCACTGGCCTGATGGATGATGAAGGCTACACCAATGTTTTTGGTGGAGGCAAATGGAAACTCAGCAAAAACTCCCTAGTGCTTGCTAGAGGGAAGAAGGAGAACACACTCTATATGACATATGCTAAGATCAACAATCAACATGTTAATACAGCAATCGACCAATCAGGATCAATGATTGGGTTATGGCACAAGCGACTGGGTCATATGAGTGAGAAGGGATTGCAAATTCTAGCCAAAAGAGAGGTATTGACCGGGCTGAAATCGAAAGGTACACCTCTTGAACCTTGTACTGGAAAACAACATAGAGTTTCATTTCATTATAAGACTGCAACTAGAAAACCCAATGTACTGGATGTTGTTTACTCTGATGTTTGTGGGCCTATGACTACTAACACTCTTGGTGGTGCAAGATACTTTGTCACCTTCATTGATGATCATTCCAGGAAGGTATGGGTATATGCAATCAAATCCAAAGATCAAGTCTTTGATGTGTTCAAGCAGTTTCATGCCAGCGTTGAACGTGAGACTAGTACGACTCTGAAGTGCATCCGTACTGACAATGGTGGAGAGTACATAGGAGACTTCAGAATCTATTGCAAGAATAATGGGATCAGACATGAAAGATCGATTCCAAAGACCCCTCAGCACAACGGGTTGGCGGAGAGGATGAACAGAACGATCGTTGAGCGGATCAGAACCATGTTATCTCACTCCAAGCTGCCAAAGGGTTTCTGGGGTGAAGCATTAATGACAGCAGTTCACTTAATCAACTTGTCTCCATCAGCTCCACTCAATGGTGATGTACCGAACAAGTTCTGGACAGAAAAAAATGTGTCCTACCAATACTTGAAGGTGTTTGGGTGTAGAGCATTTGTGCACATTCCTAAAGACGAGAGGTCCAAGCTTGATGTCAAATCAAAAGAATGCATTTTTTTTTGGCTATGGAGATGAAGAGTTCGAATACAGACTCTGGGATCCTGTCAATAAGAAGCAGAGATGTGGTCTTCTTTGAAGATCAAACTATTGAAGATTGTCAGAAGGAAGAAAATGTTGATAGCTCCAGGAAATTTCCTGTCAACCTAAATCCAGTGTCTCGACCCCGGGAACAAAGGGGAGATCCGGTCGAGAATAATGAAGCTGAAATCCATGATCATGTCGAGGACAATCATGATGATGATATTGTACATGAAAATGTTCAAAAAGAGCAAGCTCCTGAAGGACCTCAACTGAGAAGATCAAACAGACAACCGAAGCCTAACAGCCTCTACAGTCCACAACAGTATGTATTGCAAACAGATACAGGAGAACCTAAAAACTATCAAAAAGTCGTGACACACGAGAAAAAGGGGGAGTGGCTGGAAGCCATGCAAGATGAGATGAAGTCCTTGCATGAGAATCACACTTATGATTTGGTAAAATTACCAAAAGGAAGAAGGGCACTCAAGAACAAATGGGTGTATAAGCTGAAGACAGAAGAAAACAAATCACAACCAAGATACAAGGCGAGGCTAGTTGTGAAAGGTTTTTAGTCAGAAGCAAGAAATTGACTATGAAGAGATTTTCTCACCAGTGGTGAAGATGACATCTATCAGAGTAGTGCTCAGCTTGGCTGCAAGTCTAAATCTAGAAGTAGAACAACTAGATGTGAAGACTGCATTCCTTCATGGAGAGATTGAAGAAGAAATCTACATGGAGCAGCCAGAGGGTTTCAAAGTCAAAGGAAAAGAAGATCTAGTCTGTCGACTAAAGAAGAGCCTGTATGGACTGAAACAGGCACCACGCCAATGGTATAAGAAGTTTGATCTCTTCATGACCAAGCAAGGATACCTGAGGACCACTTCTGATCATTGTGTGTTTGTCAAAAGGCACTCTGATGGTGAACTGATTATACTCCTTCTATATGTTGATGATATGTTGATCGTAGGTCGTAACAATGACAAGATCAGCAAGTTAAAGAAAGAGCTCAGCAAGTCCTTTGCGATGAAGGACTTAGGTCCAGCAAAGCAAATTCTCGGTATGCATATCTCCCATGATCGAAAGAATGGAAAGCTGTGGTTATCACAAGAGCGCTATATCGAGAAGGTATTGAAGAAGTTCAACATGGACAAGGCAAATCCGGTAGCAACTCCACTTGCTAATCAATTTTTGCTCAACTCAAGACAGTGTCCTACAAACAACAAAGAAAAAGAAGAGATGGCATCAGTGCAATATGCCTCAGTAGTTGGCAGTCTTATGTATATGATGGTGTGCACCAGACCTGACATGGCACATGCAGTTGGTGTCGTCAACAGATTCTTATCCAATCCAGAAAAAGAGCATTGGAAAGCGGTGAAGTAGATTTTGAGATACCTCAGAGGTACTTCCAAAATGAGATTGTGCTTTAGAAATGACAAGCCTGTGTTGATTGGTTACACAGATGCAGATATGGCTGGAGATTTTGACTCTAGAAAATCTACTTCAGGATATTTAGTTACTCTTTCAGGGGGAGCTGTGTCTTGGCAGTCAAAGTTACAGAAGTGTGTTGCTCTGTCGACTACAGAAGCAGAATATATCGCAGCGACAGAAGCATGCAAGGAACTACTGTGGATGAAAAGATTCCTATAAGAGTTGGGCCAAGAACAACGAGAATATGTTCTTTATTGTGATAGCCAGAGTGCTATCCATTTGAGCAAGAATTCGAGTTTTCACTCAAGGACAAAGTATATTGACGTGAGATATCATTGGATTCGTAACGTGGTGGAATCCAAGCAACTTCAGATTGAGAAGATCGATACCAATGACAACGGCTCAGACATGATGACTAAATCTTTACCTAAAGACAAGCACATCTTTTGCAGAAGTGCAGCTGGTATGACGGAGCCTTCCACTTAAGTCGGGAAGGGGGAAATTGTTGGGTGGTCCCTCCTTAATTGGAGAGAGGATTTGGAGTTCCCAAGGTTCATTCACCTTGGAGAAAGTCTAAAGACTTGTGGAGTTCCCAAGGTTCATTCACATTGGAGAAAGTCTAAAGACTTGTGGAGTTCCCAAGGTTCATTCATCTTGCATGAATGAAGCTTGGAGGAGAATGTTCATTCCCTTATGGCTATATAAGGAGATGGTTTGGGAGATGTTTGGGTTAATCCTCCCTTGTGATCTTGGTGCTAGAAGTGTTGGTGCTCCTTGCTTACGGTGTTCTTCCGGACGGTGCTTCTACCTCGGGTGCTTCTTCACCAAAGTGTCTTCCATACTTGTGTATGAGAGAGATCCTCTTGAGTGTATCCAAGAGAGAGTTTGTAACTCTGTAATCCCACTATTCTTAGTGGAAGAAGAAAGAAAAGAACTATTGTTGTCCGAGGACGTAGGCACATAGCCGAACCTCGTTAATTCTCTTGTCTTTTGTATGTTTGTTTTTCTTTTCTTTTCTCTAGCCTCCGTGTTAAGCGGATAAGCTAAACTTCAACTCATTGTAGCTCCCACGTTAAGCGGGTAAGTTAAACTTCAACTCATTGTAGCTCCCACGTTAAGTGGGTAAGCTATATCCATCCCAATTAGCGGTATCAGTGCATACCCAACAAGATGCATGTGGCCCAAGTGATCAGGAGATCGATTCCCGGTGGGAACATTCACCACAATTATCTTCTTTCAACCAAAAAAAATTGATCGAACTTGTGGCTTGATCGAGTCAATCTCCAGTTTGAGTTTTATAACATTGCTCTAAATCTCGGATAAAAACAAACTTACTTTGTCAAACTCTAGTTCGAATATATTGTATTTTATGACTTCATCCCATATTTGTTTTAGGTTCCCAAAAAAACATTATAATGCTAACCCAAAATCTTAAATTTTCAATTGGACCCCTAATTCCCAAGCAAATCTTAAAATTTGTGGCATTTATTGTATTATGTCCGCAAATATTTATGCAATTTTAGTAATATGTTTTTTAACAACTTGTACATTTAGAGTATGGAAGATTCAAAGCTCAGTTTCGTAGTAAGAAACTTTGGTGGTTCAACTATCAAGATTGAAGAAAAATGAAAACTACAAGATTCTCCACTCAAATATGGATAAATAATTATGTATTCAAACTTCTAGCACATATTTGTTGATAAATATGGAAAATATAATATTTGAACTCAAGTTTATCGAGAAATTGTAATTGGACAAAAATATATTTATTGATATATGTTGGACTTGGTATATAGAAAAAAGTAAGTCAAATCTCCAAGATCCTATTATTTGGTTTTGACATTCTCTTTTGCCTATTTTTAGCACTCTTATGCTATATAAGAGAATATCTCTCAAGTGAAAACTACACTCCACTCTCTCCCTCACATTCTCTCTTGTTCAATTCAAAGCATTGTTCTTCGGTTTGTGCTCTGGGCAGAAAAGCTAAGTTCGGGATCGCTTTTTTCGAGTTGTGTGCGACGAGGAGATCCCGGTAGAGCGAAAGTTTTACCACTAGGAGCATTCGGAACAAGTCTGTACATAGATCTGAATCAACTCTTAGGGCAGTGCTTCGTGCGCGACTTTCCCGGAGGCCGGTAATATTTACTTTATTTTATTTTGTTTGCAGATTTTTTGGAATAATTTCCAACAATCTAAGAGTTGGGTCATTTATAAAATAAAATCTCTAATTGCTGCTACGAAATTTGTTATCAACATTGTTATAATCTACGGTGCTTAAATTATTGTAAGCATTAAGACTTATATGCATTGTTATAACTTATATTAGTGTTAGCATATCTCCTATTCACTCACTAAATCTGCTATACATTGCTTACTCTTTACTATCATCAAGCAAATATTTTAACTTACCATTAACAAGTTATTTGTTAATTTTGAATATTTTTCACATTAGTAATAATTTGTCATTTTCATAAAGTGACACATAAGACAAACATTATTGTGTTAGTAATTTTGTCAATTCTAGTTTTTCTTTACTCAATATTTAAATTTAGGCTAAAGTAAACAATTAATTGATTTAGTAAAATTCATTTAATTTTAAAGTTCTAAAGTAGAGATTTGTTTGGGAACAAGCCGAAAGGGTCCTTCTGTCAAAAAGACGTAAATCGTCTAAGCGGCCGGTTCTTAAGAGTTCATAGTGAACCTCCGCTTCCTGGGATCCGGCCCCTACAGCTAACCAAATCTTATCAAAACTTGAAAAAACAAAATTTTAAAGGTCTATTACTAAAATCATTTAAATTGTTAAGTTTTAGCTTAATCCATCTTATTGAGTAAATATTTTATTTTATTTTCAGACCTTAGAAATCATGTCTACCAAAGACGAGTCTTCGACTGCTAAGCCAGCCAAGTTTGATGGCACCCACTTCAAGAGGTGACAGAGTCAAATGAATTTCTGGCTCACCACTTTAGGACTGATTTCAGCCATTGATGGTTCCATACCCATCATAAATGATTATGACGACACTGAGTCTGACATAGGAATGTCCAAACCTTCCAGTTCCTCCAAAACTAAAACCCCTAAGGAAATAGACTTTCACTGCTTCCACGAATTCTAAGCGCTTTATCTGATTCAGTTTATGATATATTCTTTGAATATAAAAGCGCCAAAGAACTTTGGAATGCTTTAGAAGATGAATATGGTTGTGATGATGCTGGAATTAAAAGATTCACTTCTTCAGCATTTAATAAGTATTTCATGGTAGATGACAAACCTATGAATGAACAAATCCATGAATTCCAAAAATTTGTGAGGCACATTCAAGATAAAGGTACAACCTTTTCAGCTGAACATAAGATAGCTTGCCTGGTAGATAAGCTCCCTCCCTCTTGGTCTGATGTAAAAAAAGACCTCCATCGTACCCAAGGTGACCTTACTTTTGCCCAAGTACTGAAGCAAATTAGAGTTGAAAAACAACTTAGGCTAAGGTCTAACTCCAAGACTGAGACTAAGGCTAAGGTAAACCTAGTAGAGTCATCCCATAGCAAACCTAAGCCTAATAATCCTCACAAATCCAAGAAGAATATCTTCAAGAAAAAGAATATTGTTCAGCCTCATCACCAGAACCACCAGAATCGTCAACACCAGCTGATAAAGTGATTATAGAATATGGTTTCTTGCCAAATGAGTATGACAAATGTATATACTCTAAAAATTCTGGTGGAAGTTGTGTCATTTTATGCTTGTATGTTGATGATATCCTTATTCTAGGATCTTTACTGGAACTGCTAAATAATACTAAGAATTATTTATCTAACCAGTTTGATATGAAAGACCTAGGCGAAGCCAATTTGATCATAGGAATGCAAGTGTCCAAATGCAAAGAGGGCTATACTCTATCTTTAGCACATTCAACTGAGAAAATGCTATGAAAGTTTGAGTATTTTGACCAAAAAAACTGCCCTTACTCCTTATGACAGTAATGTTGGCCTCAAGAAGAATGAATGATCACCTATAGAACAACATAGATATTCACAGATGATAGGGTCCCTTATGTACGTATCAAACAGAACCAGACCCGATATTACATTTGCTATTGGGAGACTTAGTAGATATACCAGTAAACCAAATCAGTCACATTGGACTGCTTTGGATAGAGTATTTAGATATCTTAGAGGTACTCTAGATTATAAACTTCATTACACTAGACACCCCGATGTTATAGAAGATTATTCAGATGCAAACTGGGTAACTGATTCACACGATGTGAAATCCACAACTGGATATGCTTTTACCCTAGGAGGAGCTGCAATCTCCTGAGGTTCATGTAAATAAACTATCATAGCTAAGAGTATTATGGACTCTGAAGTGATAGCTCTTGACACTACTTGTACAGAAGCTGAATGGCTTAAAAATTTGATTATACATATACCTGTTTCTAATACTCTTGTTCCTGCTATTTCTATAAACCGTGATAAAAAATCTGTTATAGAACTACTAAAGCATGATTCTGTGAATGCTAAGATGAACAGGCACCTGCAGCTGCGCTTCAAGTCAATCAAGAGCCTATTGTGCAAATATGTGGTTCTTGACTATATAAAGTCATAAAAGAACCTTGCAGACCACTTGACGAAGGGTCTGTCTAGGACATTGATCCTAGAATCATCGAGGGGGATGGGGTTAAGTCCATAATTTAGTCACCAGCAGTGGCAACCCAACCGAGTCTGACTGGAGATCCCAAGAAGCCGGTTCAATGGGTAGGAACAAATTGGACTAGGTGACTAATATGGAACACTGACCTTGAAATTAAATTCTCTTTAAAATAAAAGCCCAGGAGGCTGTACATGTGTACATTGATACCCCATCCCTATAGTGACAATGTTCCGGTGTGATATGGTTAGGGTGAGTTTAAACTCTTAATAAGTCCAAGCATGATATGCAGGGTTGATACCTATCACCAACCCTTGAGGACTTACCTATATGAGAGGTCGTGAAGGCCGCGACTATGGGACAGGGCGATCCTAAACAACTCTCATGAATATGGAATAAGTGCGCATGGCCGATCAAAAGCGCCAACCGATAGACCCAAGAACCTCTAGCGTACTATGTGTGCTATTTTCTGAATCTGGTTCAAGAAGTCTGATTCAAGGCATAGTCCATCAAGTACTTCTTCAGATTAAGACAATAGTCACTAAGTGAGATTCAAGGCTGTAGTCCATCTCATCTATGCATAATATATATATTTGCCCAGAAATTCCTTCCAATCCTTTTTTTTTCATTTGTTACTTGTGTTTTGAACTTAGTTTTTGGGGGGGAATGTTGGACTTGGTATATAGAAAAAACCAAGTCAAATCTCCAAGATCCTACTCTTTGGTTTTGACATTCTCTTTTGCCTATTTGTAGCATACTCTTATGCTATATAAGAGAACATCTCTCAAGTGAAAACTACACTCCACTCTCTCCCTCTCATTCTCTCTTATTCAATTCAAAGCATTGTTCTTCGGTTTGTGCTCTGGACAGAAAAGCTAAATTCGGGGTCGCTCTTTTCGAGTTGTGTGCGACGAGGAGATACCGGTAGAACGGAAGTTTTACCACTAGGAGCATTCGGAACAAGTCTGTACATAGACCCGAATCAACTCTTAGGACAGTGCTTCTTACGCGACTTTTCCGGAGGCCGATAACATTTACTTTATTTTATTTTGTTTACAGATTTTTTGGAATAATTTCCAATAATAGACATAGTTATAATAACGACAATGGTAAAGTGAATTACATTGGGTTACTTGGAAATAAATCTACGTAGAAACATTATAGATAAAAGAAGTATGACCAATTCTTTTATTTATTTTTAAGAAATCCAATTTATTGTGATATATAGAAGAAATTTGGGGAAGATCAAGGTTTAATTTGGAAAAAATAAGGTAATTAAGTAGTATAATTTTTACTTACAACTTTGGGTTAAAAGGACATTTCGTCCATTCACTAAAAGTTTATTCTACGTATGCATACTTAATGGGACATTGAGTTTCTACAGTGCAAGGGGATTTCATGATATATAAAAGGGAAATTTTAGTAAATATCCACGTTCAATATATAGAAACAAGTATATACTTTCATTTTAAAAAAATAACAAATATTTCCATACTTTGTAAATCAGCAAAAAATTTGATTAAATAGAGGGTTATATTTTAAAATTGTATTTGTTCTATACAAATAAATTGAGGTATTTGTTAGATTTATTTTTAAAATAAAAATATATGCTAGTTTCTATATTTTGTATGTAAGTATTTGCTAAAATATTTTTATATATAAAAAAATTCTTTATGGAGATTCGATGATAAGTAGTCAAACATGAAATTTTCAGATAACTATCCTGAAATTAATGGCAAATGTAAAATAGCAACAATGGAGAATAATCAGTGGGTCAAGCATACAACCTCATGATAGCTAAATGCTATGCCGGTCAAAGTTTAAATTATATATGTCTTAGAATTTTAAATGGATTAAAAGAAAACGTTATAGGACTCCAGCTTTCAATCCGAGAATAGATATTTCTAGTATTATAATGACTTGAAAACGACTCAAAAATAAAACGTCCAAATCCTACGTATATACTTTATTAAATAATAATTTAAATTTTGAAGAATTTTTTTCTAACTATCACATATCTTCTAACCTAGTGTTTTAAAAATTATTCTATCTTCATGAATATATAACAAATTTCTACTATTAGAATGCTGCTGCGAAACGACTCAAAAAATGAATCGCTACCACGTATGTATCTCCTTATCTAGTTAACAAAATAAAAATACTAAAATCCGTCTAACTACGCGAACATATAACATATCCAAAAAATATATTCAATATTTAAATTATATTATACTAAGTACATGATATTATTAACACTCTCTCTCTCTCTCTCTCTCTCTCTCTATATATATATATATATATATATATATATTTTTTTTTTTTTAATATATATATATATATATATATATATATATATATATATATATATATATATATATATATATATATATATATATATTAAAAAAAAAAAAATATATATATATATATATATATATATATATGGGCCCCCCTCACTCTAATCCGTAATTTAATGTTAATAATATTAATGTTAATGTTAATATTAATGTTAATATTAACATTAAATACTAAAATTAGCATTAAAGTTAACATTAAAATTAATATTAACATTAATATTAACATTACTATAAAAAAAATTAATATTAACATTAACATTAATATTAACATTAACATTAACATTAACATTAATATTACGAATTAGAGTGAAGGAGGTTTTTAGGGGATTTTCTAAGGGGGGCTTTTGATCCGCTCCATATATATATATATATATATATATATATATATATATATATATATATATATATATATATATATACTAGTAAATGCACCTGTTTTGCACGTATAATAATGTACAATAAGAATATTATTCAATTATAGTTAAATATCTTTTTTAACTCACGTGGTTAAGGTGCAAGATATTTTTATTGTTGGTTGAATTCGATTTTCCATGTTGATAAATTTTTACTTTTTTCAACAATTTTTATAATAATTTTTTTTATATAAATAAAATAGACCGTGATATAAAGACGACTTAGACGGCTCACTTTTGAGCCGTTTTGAAGCCTCATATTATATTATTATATATATATATATATATATATATATATATATATATATATATATAACAAATCCTTCTTAAGCCTTTTCGCTAGTGATATAAACATTTAAATTTTGGACAAGTTTGTGTGAGATCCCAACAATAATCCTATAAGCTTTTTGGGTTCAAATTAGACTTAATGTTAAATTGTTTTCCCTAATGGAATTTTGGATTCTAAATAAGACATTTAAAGTACTCCAAAATAATATCCAGTCTTCTTTTATCTGAAATTGGTGTAGCATTCAAAATCTTTAGTCAAGTATATGGGATAAACTTAATATTTTTTGTGTAAATCGATTGTGAATTCATTTTCATGTGTTGGTAGGAGCTATACCCATTGATAGTCTTGTTCATCAGGATTAATTACCAAAATATCTATGTCTAGTAACTCTAGAATTTTATGATTCTTTTATGCTCATGTAGTTAGGAGATTTTTTTTTTTTATGTGCATGAGTGACATACGTAATGTGGTAGTTAGAAAAAAAATTTGAATTTTTCCCTAATTATATGAGAATATACATAAAACTTAGACGGTTTATTTTGCACCGTTTTCAAATCTCTATATAATAGTAAAGATGTTGGTGTTTGGATATTGTGTTGTGATCTAACTTATTTTAACTTAAAAAAAAGGAGCCCTCCTTATTCTCAAAACCTGTTCAAGACTTCAAGTTAAGGTACAGAAAATGTCAAAGAGTTTCGACAAAATATTTCTTACTAAAATGAAGGCAAATATTATTACACACTTCTAAATAGGTACTTCCCAACCAAATCATTGAGAACGTGAACAATAACAGCTACACCAACATTGCCAATCAAAACTTGTAAATGGAGTTGGAATCAATCTCTTTCATTGACAACATATAACGTGAGAAGTTTTTTTTTTCTTATGACTTTTTTGATAAATTACTATGAATTTTATCTTCTTAACATTTATCCACTGTCATGAAAAGTACTAGATCCCTTTATAATATCCAAATAGGACCGTTTGTGAAATTCTAGCAACCTTATACAAATATTAAAAAAGAGATTTTTTTAACCATTTTAAAAAAAAGGTTAACAATCTAAGGTCATATTTATGGCCGGCTCTAGCATTTTGGAGGCCCTAGACAAGTCTCAAAAATGAGATCCTATGTCTCTCTATATAATTTTTTTTATAATTCAAAACCTAGCAAATCCAAAATACAATATAATTAGTCATAAGCAACTCCAAGTTACAATATAATTAGGTCAAAATATGATGTGCGTATTCTAGACTATAGCTAGAGTTTATCATATATGACTATTACTCTTGCTAGTTCTCTATTTTGTATTACTAGCTTTATGATCATCCATGTATATATATGGTTTGGGACGCTTTACTATTGTATGTCTGATGATCATACTTCTTGTACTTTGTATAATTGTCCGTGATTGAGATACCTAGGATTGCTTGACCTAGGATCGACTGTTGGCTTGTTGAAGTAACTCCCATGTCTTGACAGCTTATACGTGATTTCAGAGTACTGGCGTACTTTGGTATTATGTAGCTGGCATTGTTCGTCCCCACTTGCCAGTATTCTGGTTCTGGGGCGTGACAATAATGAAGATGAATATGGATGAAACTTTCCAGAAGCTGAAAAACGAATCATGAATCATATAAAAAAAAATTGGATGCAACGAATTAGAAAATTATTCGTATACATGGATAAAAAATAATGCCAATACAACATCATTCAAGGGCCAGGCACAAGCTCCACAGTCCCTATTGGTGCTGACTCTCTCTCTCACAAAATAAAAATTCATAAAAAAAAAAGATTACTTACAAAAAAGTTCAACCATGCTGAAGTAAGGATCAGACTCATTGTTGTTGTGACTCGTGCAATCCGCTTCAGCTCCGGTCATCGGAATGAAGAAAAAAAGAGAGAGACGATATTAGAGATTTAGAGAGAGAAGATATTAGCTTAGCGAATACTAAAAGGTATATAAACTAAGTGGAAAGAGAGACTAATCAAAAAAAAAATTTCAGACCTTCCGTGGAAGAGAGAGGAGAGATGAAGAGGTGGCTTAGAAATACGGGTGACGTTTTATTTTTATTTTTCTATGTTTTATTTGATTTTTTCCAGGCAGCCATGGACTTTTTCAAGCTGGTAGTTTTTTTTTTTATTTCCTGGGCAAAAATACTATCGTTTCCAAAAAAAAGAAAAAAGAAAAAGAAAAGACCCCATGTGGGAGGAGCCCTTGACGGTTGCCTAGCCGCCTCCCCCAGAGGCGGCTATGCATATTATTGCAGTTTCTAAAATATAAGTAGGTCTAAATATAAAAATAAAATTTTATATTAGTAATATATATGAATGTTAAATGTTTTGGAATCTTTTAATTTTTTTGTCTTATATGATCACACAGCTCGTACATGCTCAGAAACGACGACATGCATCCAAAACAATTCCTTTTACTTGAGAGTACATAGTAGGCGTTGATTAATTAATTTTGTGCATTTTACCGATAGTCCTTGTGACCTTCCATCCAAAAAAAATCTTGCATCTGCCTTCTAAAGACTTTTATTTAATCGTTCTTGATGTTACTATACTTGAACAAGTCCCCCAAAGACCTTCCATCAGAAATAGATATAGTCAAAGTATGCTAATTTTTTTCTGGAAATTATGGCAATGCATTTTTTCGGATTTGCAACTCCCCATGCGACTTCATTATTACTAATTAACGCATAACTAATCTTATTTGAATCAATATAGCAATGTATAAAATTTCTGTACGGGATTGATTTCTACTTATAAATAGATTATTAGTACACTCACTTCTTAGTTGTTATTGTTATATAGTGGACTTCAATACCATTCTACAATTTTCAGTTTTTTTTTTTTGGATAATTAAATTTTTTTTAATCGTCTAGATTTAGGTAGAGGGTGTCCGTTCGAAAAACATCTAGCACTTTTCACAAACTTGTCCACAACATTGATGAGAACATGTTTGTACAATACCTTATTTTCATAATAAAATTTGTAAATGAATTTATTTTTGATCCGCAGATCAGTAATTCAAGTCGTATGTATATCTTAAAACTTATACACTAAATAAATATTAGGATTTTCAATATCTCATGGTTTAAAGTTCAATATGTGATTTTCAATATACCAGAGTTTTGAGTTGTGTTTGCAACCTCCACAATAACAATAAATTATAATTAGGTGTTTAACTATCTAATATTATCTAATTATAGCTAAACATATTTAACTTATGTGGTTAAGGAAGACATTATTTTTGGTTGGGTAGGTACAATCAACTCACCGTTATTATAACAAAATTTTAATTTAAGTTATTTTTAATAAATTTTTACAACGTGCATGCAACCGGTGTCTATAACAAATTATAATTTAAATTATTTTTAAACAATTTTTTTACATGTGTGTAATGCATGTACATGCAAGGCCGGCCTCCTAGCCCAGGACAGCTAGGACGACCGCCTAGGACCCACAGATCCGGAGGAGCCCAAATAATCAGTTTAAATATATAATTTTTTTGTATCTAAAACAGACATAGTATGTTCTATGGACCTTATTTACCATAAAATAATTATTGTCTAGTAATTATTATGTTAGGCTTGTATATATGAACTCCTTAGTTCAAATCTTGGTGATGACAATTCTTTTAAATTTTTGTTTGCTTTAATTGTTTTTTTTATTTTTTACATGATGTACGAGGATCCTATTTTGAAAGTTTGTCTTCGACCCTCATTAGCTCAGGGCTGGTCATGTGTGCATGTTATTAGAATATACATGGGACTTGAAAATGACTAAAAAAAAGTGTTATCTTGTATGTATATTCTCGGTTAATTAATAAATTCTAACTACCGCATCCTCACACTGTTAAGTAAATCAATTCCAAATTTTTCTAACTACCACAACATATAAATTCTATAATATATTCCGTATTTAAATTATATTTAAACTAAGAACTTAATATTATCTAACCAAATATATATAAAAAATTCTAAAAATATATCTATAACAAAACCTAATTAGAATATATATTCAAGTTATATTTAAAATAATTTAATATAATTAATTTTTTTATATAGATTATTTTTGGTTAGAATGTGGAATGCGTATAAACGTGACTAGTACATATAAACAAAAAATCATGACTAGTAAATCAACCACGTATGTCCCCATCCATCCGCTCATTTAGAAGTTATAAATTAATTAATTATTACCAAATCCATCATTATCTTAAGATTATAAAAATAAAAACAACAAAAAGCTTTGGTCATTGTTCGACCACTCGACCAGCCACTCGACCTGGTCGACTGTTCAATCAGTCCAATCTTTACTCGTTTTTAGTTTGACTTCCGGATTCTTTTATCGATACTATTTCTTTTTTCTTTTTTCTTTTTTGGAATTTTTGACTTTTATTCCACTTATTGATATGAATTTATACTTACATTCCACTTTTTAAATTTTTAGACTTACATTTTACTTTTTGTCACGAAAAATATTTATTTTGTCATAAAAAATATTCGTTTTGTCACGAAAAATATTTTTCGTGACAAAATGTGGGATGTAAGTCAAATAAAATTAAAAAGTGCGATATAAGTACAAATTCATATTAATAAGCGGGATAAAAGTCAAAAAAAATCCCTTTTGATGATACTATTTATAGTTATTTATATTGGAAATTTTTGTACAGTTAACAAGTTTGTAAATTAAATTTGTAAAACTAAATACCGGAAGTCATATCTTATGGTGTTTTTTATTTACAAAAAAATGTCATAAGCTATGACATTTTCTTAATTTTCGTAAAGTAAAAAAATTGGGGTAAAGTGCAAAAAACTCCTCGTTAAATATGTGCCTTTTGCACTAAAAGATCTTTTAGAATTTTTTGTCAATTTACACCTCCTTAGATTATATATCCGCTCGCTTAGGCCCCTCCAGCCAAATTTTAAAAAAAATTATACCAAAAATATCCCTCCCCCCCCCCCCCTCCAACGACGCCGGCGCCGGCGAGCCCCCAACCCCCTATCGCCGGCGATCCCCCAGCCCCCCCCCCCCCGACCACCCCTCGCCGGCGATCCCCCAGCCCCCATGACCCCCCCCCCCCCCCCCGATCCTCCCCCCTCGCCGGCGAACCCGACCACCCCCCGCCGGCGAACCCCCAGCCCCCCTGACCTCCCCCGATCCCCCCCTCGCCGGCGAACCCGACCACCCCCCCGCTGGCGAACCCGACCCACCCCCCTCCTCCTCCCTCGCCGGCCTCGACCCCCCCTCCTCCTCCTTCGTCGGCCCCGACCCCCCCGCTCCCTCGTCGGCCCCGACCCCCGGCGAGCGACCCTCCGCCCCCCCCGCCTGCCCCCCAGCCCACCGTCCGACCCCCACCCCCCCCTCTGTCACCCTCATTTCCCGTATTTCGTATTTATACTCGTATCTGGATTTTAGCATGTATTTTATTTTTTTTCTCAAACTTGTGGAATTTCGGTATTTCTCGTATTTTGGGTTTTGGCATGGCTCGGTTTTATTGGGTTGGTTCGGTTTGGTTTGGTTTATAGGTATTGGATCACCTTAACTTATGCTACCCCCCTCAACCCACCACAACTCCCCCTCTTTATAACTCCACCAACATTTTCTCTCTCCTCATAACCACCATTTATTTTCTTCTTCTTCTTCTTCTCCTTCCTCTACACAACTCTCCCAATCCTAGGCAAGTGCATCTTGCCACTACATGAGAACCCTCTTTTATTTGTCCATTTGCTAGATTAGGACATGGTGACCAACATTAGTTCTTGGCATTTTGTGATTTGGAGTCTCCATTGTTCTAGATCTAAGTCTTCCTATTTTCAGATTTTTGCATGTTTTGATCTATTTTAGTTGGTTTTCTATGATTTTTGATGTTTCCATGTGGAAGAGCATTCAGTTTCACTCCAGTTGGAGCTTTAGAAATCCGGATTTGGAGTTCGGATGGCCAAGTTATGGTGCTGTGTAGCTTGGGTTCAGCCATGGTGTTCTTGCTG
The DNA here is from genome assembly GCA_029216955.1 of Iris pallida. Taxonomy (NCBI): domain Eukaryota; kingdom Viridiplantae; phylum Streptophyta; class Magnoliopsida; order Asparagales; family Iridaceae; genus Iris; species Iris pallida. Next base: position 3,328,625 of record JANAVB010034415.1, on the reverse strand, counting down.
TTTGGAGAAGACAGTGAGCAGTGTGCAGAGATGTTTAGCTTACGCACACTGAGCTGCGCGCTCTCTTTAGCGCTGCGTACGCAGACTTGGGTACGCTCCCTGTTGGAAGCGTGCTCCCTTCAGCGTGCGTGACTTTTCACGCACACTGCTCCCTTGAGCGTGCGTGACTTTTCACGCACACTGCTCCCTTGAGCGTGCGTGACTTTTCACCCACGCTGCCCTCTGTAGCGTGCGTGACTTTTTACCTACGCTGCTCTCTGTAGCGTGCGTGACTTTTCACGCACACTGCTCCCTTCAGCGTGCGTGACTTTTCACCACACTGCTCCTTTCAGCGTGCGTGACTTTTCATCTACGCTGCTCTCTGTAGCGTGCGTAACTTTTCACCACGCTTGTCACGCCCCAGAACCAGAATACTGGAGAGCGGGGGCGGACATAGCCAGCTACGTATGATGAAATGGAATCCATCTCACCATACGGTCACGGCTGTCTAGATATGTGAGGGTTTATCTACAAGCCATCAGTCTCTTAAGGTCATAAATTATCCTATTGTATCAATCTCAACCAACTAATAATAATTACAAGATATCAGACCACCAAATATACAATTGTAAGGCGTCCCAAACATTACATATCCAGGTGATCATGAAGCTAGTCGTACAAAATGTAAGGACTAGCAAGAGTTAAGTCATACATGATCAACCTCGAGTTGCCAATCATGTTACAGCCCGTAGGCAGACAGTAAGTAAAAGTGCATCGAGCTAACAGGTGCTCGTCGGCTAAACGCTTCAAAAGAATAATTGTTACAATAGAGTGAGCGAAACAAAATAGAAAACCCACTCGTTGCCCGGGTTCCGTCTAGTGTTCACCATCGGGCTGGAAGACAGGTAGATCCTCTGGAGCTGCTCTGGTATCTGGCCATACAAAATCAGCTGGGTCAGACCCCAGAAAGAGCAAGTGCCACAAAGGAGGCCACGAAATAAGAACAAAAACCAGCAATCAGCACAATAATATAATTACATAATAAAAGACAGTAATTTAAGAAAAGAATGATGGGTAATATAAAAGACAATCTTGTATAGAATCACTAAAAAGATAGGACATATGGAAAAGCATGACAGGATGATATACGATGAGATAACCATGGGACTATTCAGATGGCCAGGTTACAAACCGTAAACCAAACAAGGACCGGGGTTGTAACCCTTCGTCTGAACGAAACTTGGTTTCCCACCATTTATCGGTAAGGTGAATATAAGAAATCAAGGTATGCAATTATTCATGATATAGAATTAAGATTTAAGCACGAGAAGCATGTCATGTCATAACCTTGTACAGGATCAAGACAGGACAAGCGGGACTAGACTTCATCCAATCAATCACGGCCAAGCAATAATTACGGCTTGCTTCTTTAACTAACTAGGGTTATCACAAACCTAATTACTAACAAGATGCAATGAGATGTTCCTCCAGCCACAAGCCCTGCAGCTAATCCAGGTTATCTAGGCGATTTGAATTCATTAAGCAGTTATCAATAATTATGTGCCCCACACGACGGTGAGCTGGAAATGTGCCCTACTCGACGACAGGCTACAAGTCCAAACAATTGCGACCGGGATAGCGGGATTGCCTGTAACTGGGAAAATCTCTCATGACTACTGAATTATTCTAGTTGTTAGCCTTAATCCATTTTAGTAGGTACTCCTGACCGTGGTACTCAGGAGTCCCATCCTAGACATGATGCAAGACTGGACAAGTGGATTTAACAAGCAAGCAAGAAAGAACCACCCACGGTGTCAAGGCAGGTCAAGTTAAGTTATCAAGTCAAGTCAAGTCAGGAGTGCGCCGCCACGGGCCACTATCAAGTCAGGTTGGTCATGTCAGGAGTGCACCACTACGGGTCACTGTCGTGTTATGCTAGTTCCTTGTCATACCAAGCCATGTACAATAGTCATTCCAAACATATTAAGTAAAATCAAGTTCATGACAAAAGGCGTAAGGATATAAAATGGGCGTAAAATATCTAATAAAATATCAATACACAGGGCTGTAGAAGAGTCAAGCTTAAAGAAAATAAAACCAAATCTCCATGATTGGAAAAATTGCGCAAGGGTCCCTGGGGTCGGGTTGCGCAGGAGTCAAGTACGCCAGGGGTCAACTGCGCAGGGGTGAGCTGCGCAGGGTACCAACTACGCAGGGGTGGATGGCGCAGCAGATGGTTGCGCTGATTCAGGTTGCACAGGAAATGGATAGCGCAGGGCCAGATTGCGCAGGGACGGACTGCGCATGGATGGATTGCGCAGAAGTGGACTGCGCAGGAGCAGACTGCGCATGAGCAGACTGCGCATGAATCCATGCGCACTCGGGTTGAGCGCAGTTCGCCAGGAGGCAAGCTGCGCAGTCGGCGCTGCGCTAAAGAGTGCTGGCCGAGGGGGATGCGCAATCCAGCCCTGCGCTAAAGAGCGCAGGCTGCTGTCTTCTTCTCCAGGCCGAGAAGAAAACTCCAAGAACTCCAAAGTTCAAACTTCATAACTTGATCAAATCAAAACAAAATTTAGATTTTCAAAGCTCTAACTTGAGTAAAATTGAATTCTCTTCCACATGGAGGCATCAAACAAACTAAAATCCAAGTTAAATAGATCAAAATCATGCAAATCCGAAAATAGTAAAAACCTAGATCTAGAACAATGGAAACTCCAAATCACAAAATGTCAAGTTCTAATGTTGATCACCATGGCCTAATCTAACTAATGGACAAATAAAAGTGGTTCTCATGTGGTGGCAATGTGCACTTGCCTATGGCGTAGAGAGTTGTGTGGAAGAAGGAAGAAGAAGAAGTTGTAGGAAATTAATGGAGTTATGGAGGAGAAAGAAAAGGTTGGTGGGTTTTAATGAGAGTGGTTGTGATGGAATAGAGGTGGAGAATAGGCTAAGGTGTTCCACTCATGATGAACCAAACCAACTCCACAAAATAAAACCAAGCCATGGTCCAAAACCCATTTACGAGAAACCAAATCCACAAGTCAAGAAAATAAAATACGTGCCAAAATCAAATTACGAGTACAAATACGAAATATAGAAAATATGGAAAATGAGGGTGACAACGCTGCTCTCTCAGCGTGCGTGACTTTTCACCTACGCTGCTCTCTGTAGCGTGCGTGACTTTTCACCATGCTGCTCTCTCAGCGTGCGTGACTTTTCACCTACGCCGCTCTCTGTAGCGTGCGTGACTTTCACCTACGCAGCTCTCATGCGTGCGTGACTTTTCACCTACGCTGCTCCTCTGACCCCTTGCTTAACCCATTGGCTCTTAGAGTTTTGGTCTTATTTCTTTAAGCTTGACTCTTCTATTGCCCTGTATATTGATATTTTATATCCTTACACCTTTTGCCATGAACTTGATTTTACTTAATATGTTTGGAATGACTATTGTACATGGCATGTATGACAAGGAACTAGCATAACACGGCAGTGACCCGTAGTGGTGCACTCCTGACATGACCAACCTGACATGATAGTGGCCCGTCGTGGCGCACTCCTGACAAGTACCCTGACATGATTTATCTTGATAACTTAACTTGACTTGCCTTGACACCGTGGGTGGTTCTTTCTTGCTTACTTGTTAAATTCACTTGTCCTGTCTTGCATCATGTCTAGGATAGGACTCCTGAGTACCACGGTCAGAAGCTCCTACTAAAATGGATTAAGGTTAATAACTAGAATAACCCAGTAGTCATGAAGAGATGACACAGCTACGGGCAATCCCGTTACCTGGGCGCTCTTGGGATCTGTAGCCTGCCGTCGAGTAGGGCACATTTTCAGTACACCGTCGCGTGTTGCACCCTCTAAGTCACCTAAGGGTACATTTGTCCCCGGGCGATGTACCCACCTGAATTCAACCCTAATCTTTCGTCCTGGGTAACCTGGATGGTCTGCAGGGCTTGTGGCTGTGGAACAATCTCACTGCATCTTGTTAGTAATTAGGCCTGTGATAACCCTAGTTAGTTAATGTAGTAAGCCGTAGTATCTGCTTGGCCGTGATTGATTGAATGAGGTATAACCAGTCTAGTCATGTCTTGATCCAATACAAGATTGCTTCCTGTCTTGATTTCTTACATTATTATCTTGTCGATAAATGGTGGGAAACCAAGTTCTGTTCAGGTGAAGGGTTACAATTCTGGTCCTTGTTTGGTTTACGGGTTGTAACCTGGCTATCGGAATAGTTCCATGGTTATCTCGTCGTATATCATCCTGACATATTTTCGTAATTTTAATTTTAATATTAGATTTTCTGTGCTGATTGCTGGCTTTTGTTCTTATTTCGTGGCCCCCTTGTGGCACTTGCTCTTTCTGGGGTTGACCCAGCTGGTTTTGTGTGGCCAGATTTCGGAGCAGCTCCCGAGGATCTACCAAGCTTCCAGCCTAATGGTGAACACTAGATGGAATCCGGGCCAAGAGTGGGTTTTCTATTTTGTTTCGCTCACTCTATTGTAAAAATTATTCTTTTGAGGCGTTTAGCCGACGAGCACCTGTTAGCTCGAAGCACTTTTACTTACTGTCTGCCTACGGGCTGTAAACATGATTGACAAATCCTAGGGTTGATCATGTATGACTAAACTCTTGCTAGTCCTAACTTTTTGTAACGACTAGCTTCATGATCAGCTGAATATGTAATATTTGGGATGTCTTATTATTGTATATTTAATGATCATACATCTTACGACCTTACTTACTTGCTTGTGATTGAGACATTAGGCTTGTTCATGACCATAAGAGACTGTTGGCTTGTAGTAAACCCTCATATTTCTAGACAGCCGTGACCGTATATCGAGGTGGTTTCCATTTCAATATACGTAGCTGGCTGTGTCTGCCCCCGATCTCTAGTATTCTGGTTCTGGGGTATGACACGGTTTAAGTGGTAGCCCATGTAGGTCTTGTCAATCAAGAAATGTGAGGGTTTACCGAATAGATGTCTCAATCAGTATTCGCCCTTGATCTCCGCCGTATTTTTAAATTCCTGAAATTCTTGCCCTGATTACATGCTTCTATCGTTGATCTGTCCTGGTCCTTCCTTATTGTTTTCCTATGTCGTCTTCCTCAGCGATACTGTACCTGACCCTGTCGATCAGCTAGGAGGAGCACCTCCCGTGGGCCAGCAGCAACCTGGAGATCAAGCCCAGCATTCTGGAGTTGCCTCCAGAGTGATACCTACTGGAGGAGAGTCACCAGTTCGGCCCGTCCAGCCCGCAGAGCCAGATGATGGTACCTTAACAGGCCTCATCAGAACCTTGATAGCTTCCCAGGATCGTCGAAGCGACGCCCTGTACCAGACAGTTCAAGATGCTTTGACCCGAGGTGGACATCCAAGGAACCAGGCGACGAACAGCTTCAAGCGATTGAACCCTCCTTTCTTCGACGGCACCGAGGATACGATTGTCGCGGATGCATGGCTTCAGGATACCGAGGTGATTCTGGAAGTAGCTAGGACACCCGAGAATGAGAAGGTGGCGATGGTACGCCTGCAGTTGTTGGACTTGGCTCGCAGTTGGTGGGCGGCGCAAGCCATAGGATTAGTGGTACCCATTGCTTGGGCAGTGTTTAGAGAGAGGTTCCAGACGAAGTATTTCGATGCTGTGGCTCGGTATGACCTGCAGACCAGATTTACCAACTTGAAGCAAGGAGGCAGAACAGTCGACAGTTATGCATCGGAGTTTTCTAGGCTCAGTAGGTTTGCCCCCACCTTGGTGGCGACCGAGTTTGATAGGGCCCAGCGATTCCAGCAGGGGCTGCATTTGGAGATCTTGTTGGCGGTGGAGCAGTTCGAGCACCAGACGTTCGATGCAGTCTTGAGAGCAGCTAGAAGGCATGAGTATACCTCCCAGAGGATCGTAGATAGGACCGAAGGTAGGAAGCGGTCCCACAGTCAGATGCACCAATCATCAGCTCCAGCCCCGGCAGCTAGGGGATTGACCATTGGAACTCCGAGGCGGGCGGCCTCAGTAACGTCGGTTCAGCATTCGACCCTGATGTACCCGCAGCAGCAGAAGCAGAAGCAGACTTCCACGATAGGATGTTCTCATTGCGGGAAGCCAGGGCATGTGGTGGCAGACTGTCGCAGGGCGCAGGGATTGTGCCTGGCTTGTGGAGCAGCAGATCATAGGATAGGGGCTTGCCCGAATAGGGGTGGTTCATCAGCATCCAACCCTTCTAGCTCTTCGGTGAGAGGACCGGCCCCAGCACCAGTTCAGCAGCAGCAGTATCAGTCTTTGAGGCCCTTGCCGCCTCAGTCTCAGGCATTCCAGCAACAGCACCCCCAGCAGAATGCACAAGCCCAAGCTCAGACCCAGAATAGGCAGAAAGGTTTCCAGCAGAGGGGACCAGCAGCCAGAGGACAAGGTCAGGCCATGATGATGGCTATGGAAGAAGAAGTTGCACCAGGTGAGGTAGTGGCAGGTACTATTCTCGTCAACTCCTTTCCAGCTTCGGTATTGTTTGATTCTGGTGCATCGCATTCATTCATGTCTGCACGATTCGCGACACGGATAGGATTGGAGCCTGAGTCATTATCAGTGAGGCTCAATATACTTACTGGTAATGGTCTTGTGGGAGTAGATCGAGTATTTTCCTCGTGTCAGATCGTAGTTAGCGGTAGGGAGTTCCCCGCTAGATTCATAGAGTTTCCTATGGCAGACTATGATGTAGTCCTAGGCATGGATTGGTTGAGGAACCAGTATGCTAGGATAGACTGCCATATTGGCAGAGTTGTCTTTAGTATCCCCGGCGAGCCAGAGTTTTCGTTTTCCAGAGGCGCAGTGGAGCCGTCTTCCCCAGCATTGCGGATGGCAATAGCAGCAGTGCAGTTACCCCGGATAGTTGAAGAGTTTCTAGATGTCTTTCCAGAGGAGCTTCCAGGGATGCCGTCGGAGCGGGAGATTGAGTTCACTATAGACTTGATTCCCGGGACAGCACCAGTATCAGAGCGAGTCTACAGGATGGCGCCTTCAGAGTTGGAAATTTTATGCAAGATGATTGAAGAACTGAGGACCAAGGGATTCATCCGTGCAAGTGGATCGCCTTGGGGAGCCCCGATGCTTCTTGTGAAAAAGAAGGATGGTACGTCCAGGCTATGTGTTGATTATCGTACCTTGAATTCGGTGACAATCAAGAACAGATACCCTCTTTCGAGGATAGATGACTTGTTTGATCAGCTCAGAGGGGCTTCAGTGTTCTCGAAGATCGACTTGCGTCAGGATACCACCAGATCAGAGTCAGAGAGCAGGACATCCCGAAGACAGCATTCAGATCGAGGTATGGACATTGGGAGTTCCTTGTTATGCCCTTTGGAGCGACCAATGCGCCGACCGTATTCATGGACCTCATGAATCGTATTTTCATGCCTTACTTGGATCAATTTGTGATCGTGTTCCTAGATGACATCCTGGTCTACAGCAAGAGTGAAGCAGAGCATGAGCAGCATCTCAGAGTCGTCCTTCAGACGCTTAGGGAGCATCAATTGTACGCCAAGTTCAGTAAATACGAGTTCTGGCTCGATCGCATATCATACTTGGGTCACATCATTACCCGAGGAGGAGTGGAAGTGGATCCCCAGAAGATTGTGGCTACCGAGTCATGGCCGGTACCCAGCTCAGTGGCAGAGGTTCGCAGCTTCCTTGGATTGGTCGGCTACTACCGGCGGTTCATTTCAGATTTTATAAGGATTTCAGCGCCGATGACCCAGTTGACCCGCAAGGATGTGCCGTTTGTTTAGACAGCAGAGTGTCAGGAATCATTTGAGAAGTTGAAGCGAGGTTTGATAACGGCTCCCATTCTCACCCTTCCAGATGGGACCGGAGGATTCACAGTTTATTGCGACGCTTCAGGCAGAGGATTAGGGTGTGTCTTGATGCAGCATGGGAAGGTAATATCTTATGCGTCACGTCAACTACATGATCATGAGAAGAATTACCCGATCCACGACTTGGAACTGGCGGCGGTAGTGTTTGCTTTGAAGTTGTGGAGACACTACCTGTACGGAGATAGAGTGGAGATCTTTACTGATCATAAGAGCCTGAAGTATGTTTTCACCCAGAAGGATCTTAATATGCGGCAGAGAAGATGGCTTGAGCTACTGGTGGACTATGATGTGGATTTGCAGTATCATCCCGGGAAGGCCAACGTTGTAGCAGATGCATTGAGCAGGAGAGCCGGAGTTTATTTCCTGACGGCACAACCAGAATTATTGGCAGATCTTCAGAAGATGGGAATTGAAGTGGTTCTTCCAACCAGCGTGGCATTGATGGCCAGTCTACAGGTTCAGTCCAGCATAGTTGAGAGAATCCGGGTGGCACAGTCAACAGATTCCAAGATCTAGCGACTCAGAGCAGAGTGTGAAGCAGGAAGAAGGCCAGAGTTATGTATTCATGAAGACGGTACACTTTGGCACGGCACTCGTCTTTGTGTACCCAGTGGAGATATCAGACAGGAAGTCATGGCAGAAGCCCACAGTTCACAGTATTCTATTCATCCAGGTGGTACGAAGATGTACCGTGATATTCGTCAGCACTTCTGGTGGAATGGCATGAAGAGGGAGATAGCCCGGTTTGTCTCTCGGTGTTTGGTTTGCCAACAGGTTAAAGCTGAACATCAGAGGCCCGCTGGACTTCTCCAACCCTTACCGATCCTAGAATGGAAATGGGAGCATATAACCATGGATTTTATGACCGGATTGCCCAGATCTCCGGCCGACAGAGATGCTATTTGGGTAATCGTGGACAGGCTTACCAAGGTGGCGCACTTTCTCCCATTCAGAGTTGGACAGTCGACGGCACAGTTAGCAGAGATGTATCTCAGGCAGATCGTTAGACTTCACGGTGTGCCAGTTAGCATCACCTCAGACAGGGATTCAAGATTCACATCACACTTTTGGTACAGCTTGCAGAAGAGTTTGGGGACTCGTCTTCAGTTCAGCTCAGCTTATCACCCACAGACGGATGGTCAATCAGAGCGCACAATCCAGACTCTTGAAGATATGTTGAGATCTTATACCCTTAACTTCGGTGGTTCATGGGAGAATCATCTGCACCTGGTGGAATTCTCGTACAACAACAGTTATCAGGCCAGTATCCAGATGGCACCTTTCGAGGCTCTTTATGGCAGGAAGTGCAGATCCCCGTTAGCATGGGACGATGTCGGGGAGAGGCAGATGCTCGGACCCGAATTGATTTCCCAGACGATTGAAGTGGTCAGGAAGGTCAGAGATCACCTCCGAGTTGTCCAGGACCGCCAGCGCCATTGGGCCGATGCTCATCGGCGTCCCTTAGAATTTGCTGTCGGCGACCATGTATTCCTTAGGATCTCGCCTAACCGCGGCGTCATTCGCTTTGGCGTGCGGGAAAAGCTTAGTCCTAGGTATATAGGGCCGTTCGATATTCTAGAGCGAGTAGGAGATGTATCCTATCGTCTCGCTCTTCCGCAGTCGCTAAGTGAGGTGCATGATGTATTCCATGTGTCCCAATTACGACGGTATATTCCAGACCCGAGCCACATCCTAGATCATTCGGAATTGGTTGTTGGTACCAACCTTTCGTATGAGGAGAGGCCCGTGTCTATTTTGGACCGGAGGAAAAAGATACTCAAGAACAAGACTATTAAATTAGTCCGTGTTGCTTGGGGTCATCACTCTCTAGGTGAGTCAACGTGGGAGCGTGAGGACGATATCCGATCGCGATATCCCTACCTGTTTGACTCGTGAGGTATAATGTCTTTCTTATGCCTTACGTTTTTCTTCCTTGCTTGCATTGTATGATTGTATGATTGAACTGCTTAGTGTAACTTGCCTGTGCTTAGTGTAGCTTGTCGTGACAATCTCTAGCTCCTTGATTAAATTCCGAGGACAAAATTCTTTTAAGGTGGGTAGAGTTGTCACCCTCATTTCCCGTATTTTCCGTATTTCGTATTTATACTCGTATCTGGATTTTAGCATGTATTTTATTTTTTTCTCAAACTTGTGGAATTTCGGTATTTTTTGTATTTTGGGTTTTGGCATGGCTCGATTTTATTGGGTTGGTTTGGTTTGGTTTGGTTTATAGGTATTGGATCACCTTAGCTTATGCTACCCCCTCAACCCACCACAACTCCCCCTCTTTATAACTCCACCAATATTTTCTCTCTCCTCATAACCACCATTTATTTCCTTCTTCTTCTTCTTCTCCTTCCTCTACACAACTCTCCCAACCCAAGGCAAGTGCATCTTGCCACTACATGAGAACCCTCTTTTATTTGTCCATTTGCTAGATTAGGACATAGTGACCAACATTAGTTCTTTGTATTTTGTGATTTGGAGTCTCCATTGTTCTAGATCTAAGTCTTCCTATTTTTGGATTTTTGCATGTTTTGATCTATTTTAGTTAGTTTTCTATGAGTTTTGATGTTTCCATGTGGAAGAGCATTCAGTTTCACTCCAGTTGGAGCTTTGGAAATCCGGATTTGGAGTTTGGATGGCCAAGTTATGGTACTGTGTAGCTTGGGTTCAGCCATGGTGTTCTTGCTGTTTAGAGAAGACAGTGAGCAGTGTGCAGAGCTGTTTAGCTTACGCACACTGAGCTGCGCGCACTCTTTAGCGCTGCGTACGCAGACTTGGGTACGCTCCCTGTTGGAAGCGTGCTCCCTTGAGCGTGCGTGACTTTTCACGCACACTGCTCCCTTGAGCGTGCGTGACTTTTCACCCACGCTGCTCCCTTGAGCGTGCGTGACTTTTCACCTACGCTGCTCTCTGTAGCGTGCGTGACTTTCACCTACGCTGCTCTCTGTAGCGTGCGTGACTTTTTACCACACTGCTCCCTTCAACGTGCGTGACTTTTCACCTACGCTGCTCTCTGTAGCGTGCGTGACTTTTCACCACGTTGCTCTCTCAGCGTGCGTGACTTTTCACCTACGCTGCTCTCTGTAGCGTGCGTGACTTTTCACCACGCTGCTCTCTCAGCGTGCGTGACTTTCCACCACGCTGCTCTCTCAGCGTGCGTGACTTTTCACCTACGCTGCTCTCTGTAGCGTACGTGACTTTTACCTACGCAGCTCTCATGCGTGCATGACTTTTCACCTACGCTGCTCCCCTGACCCCTTGCTTAACCCATTGGCGCTTGGAGTTTTGGTCTTATTTCTTTAAGCTTGACTCTTCTATTGCCCTGTATATTGATATTTTATTAGATATTTTATATCCTTACGCCTTTTGTCATGAACTTGATTTTACTTAATATGTTTGGAATGACTATTGTATATGGCATGTATGACAAGGAACTAGCATAACACAGCAGTGACCCGTAGTGGTGCACTCCTGACATGACCAACCTGACATGATAGTGGCCCGTCGTGGCGCACTCCTGACAAGTACCCTGACATGATTTATCTTGATAACTTGACTTGCCTTGACACCGTGGGTGGTTCTTTCTTGCTTACTTGTTAAATCCACTTGTCCTATCTTGCATCATGTCTAGGATGGGACTCCTGAGTACCACGGTCAGGAGCTCCTACTAAAATGGATTAAGGTTAATAACTAGAATAACTCAGTAGTCATGAAGAGATGACACAGCTACGGGCAATCCCGTTACCTGGGCGCTCTTGGGATCTGTAGCCTGCCGTCGAGTAGGGCACATTTCCAGCACACCGTCGCATGTTGCACCCTCTAAGTCACCCAAGGGTACATTTGTCCCCGGGCGATGTACCCACCTGAATTCAATCCTAATCTTTCGTCCTGGGTAACCTGGATGGTCTGCAGGGCTTGTGGCTGTAGAATAATCTCACTGCATCTTGTTAGTAATTAGGCCTGTGATAACCCTAGTTAGTTAATGTAGTAAGCCGTAGTATCTGCTTGGCCGTGATTGATTGAATGAGGTATAACCAGTCTAGTCATGTCTTGATCCAATACAAGATTGCTTCCTGTCTTGATTTCTTACATTATTATCTTGCCGATAAATGGTGGAAAACCAAGTTCTGTTCAGGTGAAGGGTTACAACCCCGGTCCTTGTTTGGTTTACGGGTTGTAACCTGGCTATCGGAATAGTTCCATGGTTATCTCGTCGTATATCATCCTGACATATTTTCGTAATTTTAATTTTAATATTAGATTTTTTGTGCTGATTGCTGGCTTTTGTTCTTATTTCGTGGCCCCCTTGTGGCACTTGCTCTTTCTGGGGTTGACCCAGCTGGTTTTGTGTGGCCAGATTTCGGAGCAGCTCCCGAGGATCTACCAAGCTTCCAACCCAATGGTGAACACTAGACGGAATCCGGGCCAAGAGTGGGTTTTCTATTTTGTTTCGCTCACTCTATTGTAAAAATTATTCTTTTGAGGCGTTTAGCCGACGAGCACCTGTTAGCTCGAAGCACTTTTACTTACTGTCTGCCTACGGGCTGTAAACATGATTGACAAATCCTAGGGTTGATTATGTATGACTAAACTCTTGCTAGTCCTAACATTTTGTAACGACTAGCTTCATGATCAGCTGAATATATAATATTTGGGACGCCTTATTATTGTATATTTAATGATCATACATCTTGCGACCTTACTTACTTGCTTGTGATTGAGACATTAGGCTTGTTCATGACCATAAGAGACTGTTGGCTTGTAGTAAACCCTCATATTTCTAGTCAGCCGTGATCGTATATCGAGGTGGTTTCCATTTCAATATACGTAGCTGGCTGTGTCTGCCCCCGCTCTCCAGTATTCTGGTTCTGGGGCGTGACACCCTCCGCCTCCGTCGCCGACGAACACAGCCGAAGAAGAAAGGGGGGAAGGAGGGGTAAAATTGTCATTTGGGGGCAAAATGAGCATATTTCATACTTTTGGGTATTTTAAGAGCATGGGGTCTTTTAGTGCAAAAGGTACATATTTAACGAGGGGTTTTTTGCACGTTACCCAAAAAATTGTTATGAAAATGAGAGGGAAAGAAAAGAAATTGGTAGCCAGAAATATGTACGTAGTTTTTCTCATTGATAACATATATAGAGGAAATGAGATAGAGATTGTTGTGGGTATGGATAAGGACATTCATATTTCAATTTATCCAAATCACAACACTCTCCCTTGGATTTCTACTTTAATTATTGCCTCATTAAAAAAATTTAAGGAAAAATCTTTTGAAAAAAATCTATAGAAAAGAAAATAGTACAATAATATTCTTCAGGAATACAAGTGGGTGCGACCTACACTGCCTCGTTAATCAAAGAAAAAATTCAGTAGAAAAGAACCTCAACGAAGAAAAAGAGTACAATACGAAAAAGACATGCTTCAAGATGTCTCCATTAGCATCTTCAAGATGCTTGCATGTACAGGATGCTCCCCTTAAAAAATATTACATTTTTGTTCTTACATCAATTCAAAATAAAAAATCAACCCCCAATACAATTTAAATATTACATCTCACCGCAACACTTTGTTTGTCTATACATTTATACTCATATCCTTATGAAGAGGCTGCATATTTTATTTGTGATTTCTGAAAGCTCGTAACTCCCATTGACATGTTGAACTGTTGAAAACATAGCCATGCACATTCTCTGTTTGCTTTGATGAAATTATCGCAGTGATTTGATTTATTCTTTCTAAAATACCTGTAACATTATTTATAAAATATACCTTATTTATGGTATCCCCTTAATGAGTATCAGATATATACCATTCATTTGCATCTCTCATTAGATCAAAACATTCATCAAGAATAATTTATATGCCTAATATTATTCTAAAATATTGTGCTGAGTGAATGACAATAAAGAATTCTAGATTCTTTAAATATAGTACTTCAGGATCCAGAATATGTTCTTTTGGTGGTAAAAGATCTTGTTGACCTGATCATTATAGGTATATCATTCATATTAAATCTCTACATGAGATTTATAGTAGATCTCTTCTAGATATTCATCTTTTCATGAGATTACGTAAGATCTCTTTTGGAGATTTGTCTTTATCTCTTTTGGATATTTTCGATCTCTTCGAGAGATTTTTGATCTCTTCGGAAGATTTTCGTTCTCTTCGAAAGATTTTCTTTCTTCAGAAGGTACTTTAATTTCTTCAGGAGATCTTATCTTTAGGAGAAATAGATATTCTATTCAGGAACTCTATAAATGACCATTTTGATGAATCCGTTCAAGAATTTCTTCATAAATTTAATAAGCCTATCATATTATTCTGGATGGTTTAAACCATATAGACTCATTTATAGATTTTTTGAGGATAACATGATAAAATTAAGTCAACAAGGATATGCCTGAAAATTTTAAAATTCTCGACCTTTGAGGTTATATATCTTATCGTTTAGGTTATCATGATCGGAGAATATATTTATTCATATTGTATTCATGATCATTTCGTGAATCCTTGAGCTAACATTGCTCTTATACATTTGGATCTCGATTTGTTACAAACACCCATTCAAAACCTATCGGGTTTATTCCTTTTGGGTTTTATACTGTAGGACCGAACACTCCACGTCTTGCGAGAGATATCACATCTTTCCATTAGATTATTCGTGGTTTTAGTGTTATCCTTTAATTTTGTCACCCTCTTTTATTCTTATTTGATAATTTCATTTATGACAAACTTCTTAATTCCAAAATTTTCTTAACTATGTATAAAACATATATTTCATGGGTACCGGTACCACTTATTCAGTCTCTTCTGGAATCCGAGGTATATCCACTACCAGAGCAATATACTTTGAAAATTTTGATCTTTGGTTCATGACATCTTCCAAACCGTCATGAACTTTTTCTCTACATGAGTTCTTCTTCGGGAGCTGCTCCTTCAAGAGCATTAGGGTGTGTTATATTATTCGGCCTCTTCTTCTAGAGAGCTAAATCTTTAGAACCTTTAGTATTATTTGGCCTCTTCTTCTGGAGAGCTGAATATTTAGAACTTTTAGGTACTACGCGTTCTTACAAAAGAACTTATTCATTTGCTGCCTTTATTTGGTTCTTTGGTTACTTTTATTAGAAAATAAATTTATAGTCGGTATAGCTATTTATGCAGCATAATTAAAAATATCGATTAAGCACCTAATATTTCATTTGAAGTAAAAAAAAAAACAAAGAATAATTTCTTCTAATTTAGTTAAGATTAGATAAAGTAGAAATATGCCATGATACGTTCTTCTAGAATGGTGCTTTAGAACGTTTTCGAGAACGATGTTTTACGACGTTCTTCTATAACGATAATTCACGACGTTCTTCTAGAACGATAATTTATCTTCTTCATATCTCCCCCTAACGGCGAAAATTATCTCTTATTAACGTGATAGTTCACAAAAAATATTATCTCACAAAAATATCTCATGTCTAGAAGATTTAATAATCTAAGAAGATAAACATAATAATTCACAAAACATAGATGCCAATATTACAGTTTCAAATAATTCTATCATAAGTTATCTAATGCAGTTCAAAGCTGTGCTACTAGTTATTCAAATACAATCTTCAGGATTGATGGTTTAGAAACAAACTTATCTTTGAGATCAAAGATGTATACTGCAATTGGTAAGAGATTATCACACAAACTAATATTGATAATTCTCATAATCTTTGTTTTGGGTGTCTTGTCGATCATGCCACAATTTTAAAGTTATAGGATCATTCGACTTCTGACTTACAATAGACCCTTATAAGATTGAGCTTCTGGCTTAACGTAGTATGTGATTAAACATCCCAAATGTGAGTAACCCGTATAGCTGAATAATGTCTAGGACGAACTTCTGGTTCCCTAGGACGAACTACTGGTTCTCTCAAATGTATTCTGTATTACCTCACTCATAGTTTCAATATGACACCCGTTTGTCCTTATGTCCTTAAAACTCAATCATATTTCCTGAAATTATGAGCGTATAAGACATTTTGTATAAGCAATTGGGTTCCATTGGGTATAATTAAGTGTACTCTGCCGGAGCATGACAAGCTATCATGGATTCCATTTTCAGACTAGTATTCTTGTTGGAGGAAAAGTTCATATTCTTAAGGATGGTGTTGGTAGTAGCACTATCAGTCATCTCTGTCTAGTTTTTCTATAGTTTCAATTTACTAGATATGCCAATATCATATCAATAGTTGCAAGTATAAACATTATTAAACAATAATAATAATTCTAAACATAAAATTTCGGGTCTATGATAATTGGTAGGACAATAATGAATCCGTAGTATCCCTACGGATAGGACAACCTTCCACTTTAAAATTCTAATTTATATGAGGTGTGCAACTTTAAAATATATGCACATATGAAATACCAACATTCAAGTTGGCATATATATTATTTTATACAAACAAAATTATTCACTTTTTCGCATATATTGACAAAATTGAGATTGATTGCAAAAAAAAAAAGAGTCAAATAAATGTACAACTAACACATACTTGAAGGTTGCTTGTGCACTGGATATGAAATAACAATGGTAAGCTCGCTCATGGAAAAACTTGAGAGTTTTTCCATCCAGCTAATGTAAATTTTCACAGAAGAACTTGAGAGTTTACATGACAAAGGATTTATAGTCCAATCTAATTAATTTAGTTCAAATCAAATGTATTAATAAAGTGCCTCAACCATGTAAAGTTGAAACAAATATGCAAATTCTATCATTCAATTCATCAGCATCGATTGGTCCATTCATAGTGATCAAAACTCAACTCATGATCCATGTGCAATGACAAATACAATATTTTCTCCATGCATAATTATTCAAGAAAAGCATAATATGCGACACTTGATAATTACTATATTTAATCAGATGAATTAAGGACTCATATGGATAGATGCATATGTTGCAGGGCGCGAACTAAGGTGGTAGATTTAGAGCGACATCGCCCATATTGATAAGATATTCTCATATCAAATATTTGAATCAAAGTATATATGAAGATAGTCAAGCCTGAAGGTCAAAGTAGCAAACCCTCCATCAAATTTAGTGATGTACTTCAACAAATAATACAAAAGGTTCTAAATATTTAGCTCTCCAGAAGAAGAATCCAAATAATATAACACACCCTAATGCTCTGGAAGAAGAAGCAGCTCCCGAAGAAGCAACTCCTGTAGAGAAAAAGTTCATGACGGTCTGGAAGATGTCATGAACCGAAGATCAAATTTCTCAAGGTTTGGTGAGATTTGAAAATGAAGGACTATAAATGGATGTTGGATACAATATTGTCTGTGCAGAGTGCGGTACACAAGTACTATATGCAAGATATAGAATATGATTTCAAGGGTTTCTACACGGAAAGGTATCCATCTAATTGGACATGATCAAGTTCTTAAAACCACGGAGCATGGTAGATTGGGCCTAAGGAGACCAAGTAATTAATAAATCTTCTACTAATGATAAGACATAGTTAAATATAAATCAACTTAGACAATGATAATAGTAATATTCCATTATACGATTATTCAAGATATCTTCTTCTTCTTTTCATGTTTTCATATATACTCATATGTCAACAAAAATAGTTATCTAACTAAATAACCAAAGCACTGGGATAATGATGACTTAGTCCAGGCAATTATGGTATATACTTCACGTACTGCACGTCATATATATCTCAAACTCTAATCTATAATACTTCCAACAACAAATCCAAATGTTACTGAATGTAAAATATTTTCTTTTCAACCTATAATAGATATTATAATAGATATAGAGATAATGACTACAAGGAAAGGTCCTTCCCAACATCAAATTTAAAAAATTAAGATAAATATTATTGACAAGTAAATCTTTGATCAAAAGGTAGTTCTAAGGAACTTAAAATCAAAATAGTTTCCATGACAAATTATATGGTCATGCAAGGTCCTTAGAATAGTTTGCACAACACATACAATATCTTCGTGTCATAGCTGTAGGTGAACTATTGCTATCAACATCATAGTTCAAAATATTTAAATAAGAACCTTCTATCTTATCCATGATAAAAAAAATATACTTTAATCTTATCAGTGTTTATAAATATCTTCTGAGCTTTTGGAGTGTCAAAGAAATAAATGATTAATGATAAAATTAAGTTTGCAACTATTGCTATAAACATCAAAACATGGAATTGGCAAGGAGGAAGAAAAATTTTGACCATCCAATAATATATGTAGAAGAATATAAAAAAATTGACCTTACTTGGAGGATAAAGAATAAGATATTGTTACCAAGCGTCCCATGCTCTTGACTTATGTTGCAAATCTTTTGTTGACTTTCGTTGCCAAATCTAGAAGCATCTTTCGATATTAGAATGAACTCATTCAAGGATTCTAGCCGCCTTCTTCTTGGTTAGGGTATCATGCTGATAACGTATTATGAAAATGAGAGAGAAAGAGAAGAAATTGGTAGCCAGAAATATGTACGTATCTTTCTCATTAATGCCAATTTACATACCAAAGATGTGTAGCTCCCCTTTCGGACATTTTTGAATTATTTTTTTATTATTTATTGATTTAAATGGTGATTTTTAGGATTTTATAAATAATTTTTTAGTTAATTATTTCGGTAGATACTTTAGCCATGGTTAGTTTTGAAGTATCATGATTAGAAATCGTGGCACGGATAGTGCAATGGCGTACTTTACTAGTTTATTAGCCCTGGTAGGGAAGGCCGAGCCATAGTGACGTCCTAATAGGAAAGCTGGCCAAGTTGCGACTTAACCCTTACCGAAGATTTTATTTATTATTTAATTATATTATTGAGTTTTAGGGAACCTGGTTGTACCGAACCTGTCCAGATTGGGCCCAAGTTAAATCCAAGCCCATGTAGGCATATAGTGGGACCAAATACGGCCTTTGTATACATGTTTGGTAAATGCAAATATTTTTGTATATATTTTCAGGAATTGACAATTATTTTTAAATGTTGTTATAGGTAGCTGATTATAGGTATTATTATTGTTAATAGTATTTTATAAAATTTATATGATCTCCTGGAGCCAGATAAGTAGTGTGCATGTTATATCCATCAGAACGACTTTTGGGCTATTTAATTGTTATTAGGATTTTTATTATCATTATATTACTTTGTTGTTATTAATGATAAATTTATAATTATTAAATCATTATTATATAAATGATATGTGTATAATATATATATAAATATATATATATATAGATAATATATATATATATATATATATATATATAATATATATATATATATATAGTATATATATATATATATATATACATATTTTTTTTTTATATTATAATATCTACACATATATATATATATATATATCTATAATATATATATATAT
>JANAVB010034415.1:3235804-3289604 GCA_029216955.1 Iris pallida | reverse complement strand
AAGACATGATTTTTGTTATTAAGACATAGCCTACATTTTTTTTGAAACTTGTTCATTCATCGTGTCGTGCCCTTGCATTTATCTTTTCTCTCGTAACAACACTATCGATTTTGCCTAAGAAGGGGTCGAGAAGAAAAAGGTCAGCCACTACCTTGAGTTTACCTTGGCGAGCGAACTTGTTGGTCGCGCTAGATGTCGCCTACGCGATTACCTGAAATCGCACAAGCAACCGATTAGAACACTGCATTATTCAAAGAGTTCGATAGGAAATGCGAGTTCGAAATGCAAGCCATGAAAACCATCGAAAACATCCACGAAACGCATTCAGAAAACAAAGCCAAAACCAACGCAAGCGGCGTGAAAAGCAGAGCAACGGAAGGTCTCTCCCGACTCAGCTGCAGAGTCAATCCTCGAGGCGCAACCCGCTGAATATGGGACTTGGTTTGAAGAAGACATTCCATAACGAGGAATAGATCTTAATTCAACCATTCCCGTTCGATCGACTCGGTCGATCCCGGCCGAATCGATAGCGACAGTGTTCCTTTCTCGCGCCGTGGACAGAGTACGGGACACGATGTAGGGATGGGGCACTACAGTAGGTCTTGCTTGGCCGTAAAATGATTGGATGGAGCCTAACCAGTCTAGTCCTGCCTGATCTTGTTCCAAATTGCTGCATGACCAGAATGCTTGTATTATTTTCTCGATAAATGGTGAGAAATCAAGCTCCGTTCAGACGAAGGGTTACAACCCCGGTCCTTGTTTGGTTTACGGGTTGTAACCTGGCTATCTGAATAGTTCCATGGTTATCTCGTCGTATATCGTCCTGGCATGTTTTCCTTATTTCCAGTTTTACCATTTTTTATATTCCTGTCTTTACTATATTATTTATATTCCTGTGCTGATTGCTGGTTTTAGTCTTAAGTGAAGCCTCCTTTGTGGCACTTGCTCTTTCTGGGGTCTGACCCAGCTGGTTTTGTGTGGCCAGATTTCGGAGCAGCTCCAGAGGATCTACCGACTTTCCAGCCAGATGGTGGCCACTAGACGGAACCCTGGCAACGAGTGAGTTTTTTGGCTCTCCCACTCTATTGTAAAAATATTCTTTTGAGGCGTTTAGCCGACGAGCACCTGTTTAGCTCGATTGCACTTACTTACTGTCTGCCTACGGGCTGTAGCATGATTAACAGATCCTAGGGTTGATCATGTATGACTAAACTCTTGCTAGTCCTGACATTTTGTACGACTAGCTTCATGATCAGCTGAATATGTAATATTTGGGACGCCTTATTATTGTATTTAATGATCATACATCTTGTAACCTTACTTACTTGCTTGTGATTGAGACAATAGGCTTGTTCATGACCTTAGAAGACTGCTGGCTTGTAGTTAAACCCTCATGTATCCTAGACAGCCGTGACCGTATAGCGAGGTGGGTTGCACTTCAATATACGTAGCTGGCTATGTCTGCCCCCGCTCTCCAGTATTCTGGTTCTGGGGCGTGACAAGGACCGACATCGTCATTGGGCAGATCAGCATCGTAGGCCTCTAGAGTTCAGAGTTGGCGACCAAGTGTTTCTGCGGATTTGTCTACTCGAGGTATCATCAGATTTGGAACCCGAAGAAAGCTTAGTCCAAGATACGTTGGGCCTTTTAAGATTCTCGCTCGGGTAGGCGATGTGGCTTATCGACTTGCCCTTCCGCCTTCGTTAACTGGCATACATGATGTGTTTCATGTGTTCCAATTACGTGGGTATGTCCCGGATCCGAGTCATGTCCTCGATCATTCTGAGTTAGTCGTTGGTACCGACCTAACTTACGAGGAACAACCCGTATCTATTTTAGACCGGCGAGAGAAGGTACTCAAGAATCGGACGATAAGCCTTGTCCGTGTTTCTTGGAACCATCACTCTCCGGAAGAGTCAACCTGGGAGCGCGAGGACGAGATCAGATCTCGGTATCCGCATTTGTTTGACTAATGAGGTATATTTTTGCACCTTATTGACACGATTCCATGCTTATCTACACCTGCTTGTTTGCACTTTGTGATGTATGATAATGACTGCTATGATGGTTAACTTGTATATGATTGAGCCTTGCTTGCCCTGATTTCACTATCCTGTCTTGGCTGGAATTCCGAGGACGGAATTTTTCTAAGAAGGGTAGAGATGTCACTCCCCAATCCTGGAATACGTATTTTAATACGTAAATCGATAAATTGTATTTAACTTGTATTTATACCATATTATATTACTGTATTTCTTCATGCATTTCCCAAAAATATTTGACAAAATATTATTTCCTAATTTATTTTCTGCATTTGGGCCTACAGTTTTGGCTCATTTGGGTAACCTATTCTTGGTTCACCAATGGTTCATCATGAACCCTTTGGTTCATCATGAACCCATGGGTCCAAGATCTTTATATATAACTCATCTCATTCTCTCTCCTCTCATTTACTTCATCTCATTTATTTCCTCCACCAACCAAGGCAAGTACCAACTTGCTCAAGAGATGGATCCATAATTTTGTCAATGATTTCTTACAAAACTATTTGCCAAAACATGTTCTTCTCCTCAATCTATACTAGTTTAGAACTTGGAAATTATTTTGAAGCTTTAATTTTTGTAGATCTAGGTTTTAATCATTTCCAGATTTTGTATGGTTTGATCTACTTTAGTTGGATTTTATGGGTTTTGATGCTTCCATGTGGAAGAGCATTCAGTTTCACCCAAGTTGGAACTTTGGAAATCTGGATTTGGAGTTCGGATGGCCAAGTTATGATGCTTTGAAGTTTGGATTCAGCCATGGTGTTCTTGCTGTTTGGAGAAGACAGTGAACAGTGTGCTCCTGTTTGAGCACGCTTCCTGTTGGAAGCGTGTCTCTCCTTGAGCTTGCGTGACTTTTCACGCAGCTCTCTCCTTGAGCTTGCGTGACTTTTCACGCAGCTCCCTCCTTGAGCTTGCGTGACTTTTCACGCAGCTCCCTCCTTGAGCTTGCGTGACTTTTCACGCAGCTCTCTCCTTGAGCTTGCGTGACTTTTCACGCGCGCTGCCTTGAGTAAGCCTGCGTGACTTTTCACGCACGCTGCCTTGAGTGAGCCTGCGTGACTTTCATGCACACTGCCTTGAGTGAGCCTGAGTGAGCCTGCGTGACTTTTCACCCCTTGGACGTGCGTGCTTTTGTGTGCGTACGCTTTTGATATTTTATCAGATATTATATGCCCATTTTATATCCTTACGCCTTTTGTCCCGAGCATATGAGCACTAATGTGACCCCGGAGAACAAAGAGTTCCTACCTGATACATGTACCTGAATGTCCCAGTTCTTGTTCATGCTCGACAAATGACTCGTAACTCCACGTGGCATATTTGCAATGATGCATTACACTAAGGAGGGTAGCACATGTTGACATACTGATTGACATGGATCCTCTTTGGGGTACTCGTACTAAAGTACGACTTTAGGAGGATAATCATGCAGGCCACAGCATGTGAGTCCAAGATTTCACCTAGGGTTAAACTAGACAACTAAACATACTAGATGCATGGGGAGGGCAAAATCCCGAGATCGTGTTACACCAGCTGCCTTGAGATACTGTCTTGACGCGTCGGCTGGTCTCCACAGATACTGTGTCATCTGCAACGAGTGGATGACTGTATCTGATTAATTCCTGCTATTTATTATATGTTTTAGCAAGGTGGCCTTACGAGGGACCTGTGCACAATCATACCTGTCTACGCGAACCCCTGGGTTGGCTAGCCTTGCTGGAAAGATACGATCTGAGGATTTTCTAAATAACATGATGCGAGGATAACCTCGTCCCACTAGAAACTTGTAGACTTGATTGGCCGTGAAAACGACTTGCTGTATCCTATTACCTTCCGTGAATAACTGAGGGAAGCAGACTATCATGGTACGTGATCCAACCCATGTTCTTATTTGATTGTTGGGTTGGTTATCGTACTATGATAGGCTGTGGACCGAAGTTATGAACGGAAGACATATTCTGGTTGTGAAGTGCTACTTCTGTGAATGACTGAGGAACATGGTCTATCTGGTGCATGATCCAACCCATGTTCTTGTTTGATTGTTGGGTTGGTTATTGTGCTGCGATAGGCTATCGACCGAAGTCACGATCAGGAGATTTTATTGTTTATACCTTTTAACTTATGTGAATGTTATAGAGTACGACACGTCCCGACTCCAAGCGGCACCTTTTGTCCTTGTTTGGTTGTAAGGGTGCCATATGGGTTCGAAGACGTTGCGCTACCCTATAATAGTTGTGAAACCCATAGTTTGTAATTATTTATTAAATAATATTTTGGTATAATATTATTAGTATTTCAAAATTGTTATTATTATTATTATTAAATATTCTCGAATGAAAAAGAATTTCGAAAATTATAATAAATTGGATTTTTGATTTTCGGACCCAGACCCAGGCCCGAGCCCTATTTCCTTCTTAATCTGATTTTGACTTGGTGCTTATAAAAAAAATAATAAAAAATATAATATATATATATATTAAATACTAGCTGGTCCCGTAGGACCAGTAGACACCAACCCACGAATTGGTTATCACTCCCACCACTACAGCATTCATTTTTTTTTCATCTCCTTATAACTCCCAACCCATCAACTCCCCAACTCTCCATCTCCCTCATTTACTCACCCCCCAATCCCTCCTGTCCACACACGCCACCCCACTCTTTCCTTTATTTTCCCCACTCTTCCATTCTCACATCAGAAGAGAAAATACTTTGGTTATCAACTCTTTACTCTCTCTTATCTCTCACAAACTCTCATCTCTCTCTCACTCCCCCTCTCTCTGAGTTCCTGGAGAAGAACTCCTGAAACCCCAAACTTCTCCCCGAGCCCAAACCCCCTCCCCAACTCCGGTGATCCCCGCGCGCGCGGCCTCGCGTCCCCGTCGGCCCTCTTCCCCGAGTTCGGCCGACCCGAGCCCGCGACCGCCCCGTCGCCATTCCGGCGCGTTTCCCGTCCGCGCCCCATTTTTTCTCCGGCGAGGCTGCCCTAGCCGCGCCCTCCGGCCACCGAGCTCGACGGCGCCCCGCCGTCCGCGCCCCGACCTCCTCGGCACCCGACGCCGACGCCGCCCCGCCTGCTCCCCGAGCGCGCCGCTGCCGACCCGCGACCCCGAGGCACCGCTGTCCAGCGCGCACCTCCCCGCGCCGAGCCCGACCGGCCCATCCCCGCGTCAGCGCCCTTCCGGCGTCCGCGCCGCTTTCCAGCGGGCCAGATCTGCTCGCGAGCCCCCTCCTCCCGCGGACCCTCTCGCTGTCCAGCGCTCTGTGAAGTTTCTGCTGTCCGGATCGCGGAGCTTCTGCTGTCCGAACGTCGTTTCGGTCTTTCCCAAGCTTTTCCCGCGGCTCCCCGCCAACGAAATTTGGTAAACCCTTGTTTATCATAGTAGTTCGTCCCTCCCGTAGAGTCTGTGATGAGAATCGGTCCCTGGATTCCCTTTGGGAAATCCGGTTAGCTGCGTTATTTTCGATTAGCTACGTTAGCGTATGTTCCTGTGTTTTATCTGCTGGTTTGGTGTGAATTGGTTGGATTATGGGATTCCCGGACATTTCGGGAAATTCGGTGGATTGGAATTATTTTCTGTGGCTTGGGATTATTTTGGTGGATTTATTCTGTGGGATTATTTTGGATTAGAAATATTTGCAGGTTTTCCGTGGCGCATTTCCCAGTTTTGGGTTTGTCCCGAAATAGAGGAAGTGCTGCCCAAATTTTTACAAAACTATATTTATATTGATTTCAAATTGGCTTTCGAAAATGAATTTCTAAACTGATTTTTCGGGCGACGACCGTACCGGTCTGTGGGCCCCGGCGAAATACAAACGCACCGGTCCGACCGGACGTTGTGGTATTAGCCGAATTTTGAGGAATGGACCGAGTCTAAGACTCTTAGTTTCATTTTTAATTATTTTATTTAACATTTAGGCTATTTATTATAGTCATTTAATTTCTGCACTTTATTTAATATTTCAGTCATTTTCTCTTATTTAATGTAAAAGAAATTGTACCGGGCATAAGCCCACCCTAGGACCATTAGCTGTGCCACTGTATTGTGTAGCGTAGTTTATTTTATTTTTCTTTTTCTGGTGGATGTTAATTTGGGTGGTTTTGATTAGTCGCGTAATCGTAGATTAGAGCACGATTTACTGATTATTTACGAATCTAGTTAAAATGGATAAATATTATTAAATAATTAGTTCACGGTTTATCACTAAAAGAAATTGTATTTTTATAAATATATTACAAAACACAAAGTTTTCTAATTGTAATTGATTCTCGTGTATTTCCAAATAAACCAATTAACCGGCTTAATCAACGCACGTAGTTGCGACATAATCGTTAGCTGTAAATTAATACAACATAAAACCTGACTAGGACATGACTACTAGAGATTGCAACTAGCACACTTAGTCTGGTTATTCAAGGATCTAAGTCGAGTTCTCAATTGTAGGAACTCGAAGTTACAACTGACGTTCCTCCTCGGTACCGACTCGTCTTTCCAGTCAATCTAATACAAGGCAAGTTTCGAACTGTGTATTCCTGTATTTATTTAGTAAAGTTAAGCTGCATGTTAAACCACACTGCTGGCACGGAACTCTACCGACTGTTACTGTTACTGAATCTGGGACTGGGGGAATAGTGTAGACGTTTATGACCAAAGCCCCTACTGAACTGACTGTGTTAGCTTACCCCTCTCACACACGGGGATAAGCCATATCGTATCGCTAGGATACTACTGCTCAACCCAATGTCAGCCCCAGTTTTTCAAAATTTTTGTTAATTAGTATTAAATTGGCCATTAATGATTATTTTAGTATTAAAATATTTTATAGTAAATATTAGGAATTTTTCCTGAATTTTTAAATAATTTTAAATGGGTTTTAAATACCAAAATATCATTTTGCAATTATTTAAAGTTGTTTTAAATAGGTTTGCAATTATTCAGATTGTTTTAAATACTGTTTGTAATTTTCCAATTGTCCTTTGCAAATTAATTTTTGCAAACTAAAACCGGGGGGTCAGTTTGTAAATTATTAATTGCATTTGACATTGGGGAGGACCTATTTGTGAAATCCTAAAACCTAGGGACTTTTGTGCAAAATCACCTACCCCCCCCCCCCCCCGACCGACTCTCTCTCTCTCTCCCTGACTCGACGCTGCCCCCGACCGACCCTAACCCTCTATAAAACTCCCCTCTCTCCCCCTACCGAAACCCTAACCCTAAATCTCCTTCGCCACCCTCCACGACCACCTTTCCTCCCCGAAACCCTAGCCGCAGCCACCTAACTCCGGCGACCCTTCGTCCAGCCTCCACAGTCGCTGCCGTCGTCATCCACCACCACCATCACCTTCGTCTCGACGAGGCGAACTCAGCGCCACCGCTCCGCCACGACGCCGACGCCTCCCCGCCTGATCGCCCTCTCGACAGCAAGTCGAGCTTGGACACGTACGTGTCATCTACTCCCCCCGTGTCCTGTTGTGTCTCGTTTTCGTGTATGATGTTCGCCAGGCACGACGACCCCAGCCCCGTACTTGGACACGCGAGCTAGGACTCGTGCGTGTCGTGCCAAGCCTTAGACACAGACTCCTGTGTCCCTAACTGTCAGGACACAGGACTGTGTTTTTATATTTTTTTTTATTATTTAATCAACTAAAACCTATTAAATAAAACTAAACCCCTTTCCCTAACACAACTGATGGGCTGACCCCCTGGCCAGCCCATCCCGCCTAAACCACCCCCCCCCCGCGCGCTCGGCTGCCCGAGTTCGAATCCCCCCCCCCTTTCTTCTTCTTTTCTTTTTCTTTTCTTTTTCTTTTTTCTTTTTTTTTTTTATATATATATATATATATATATATATATATATATGTATATATATGTAATACTAGTATATATGTATATATATACTGTTTTAACAGTATATGTATATATGTATATATATTTTATGGTTAGTAAATTCTATGTATATATGTTAGTATTTATATATATATATATATACACATATGTATATGTATATATATTTTCTTGTCTATGTATATATATTATTATATATATATATACTTTACAAATTAGGTATTTTTTGTGTATATATATATGTACTTTTGGCATAGGTATGTAAATATTCTTTTATAAAATTTACCTTATTAAAATAATAATAAATATTTTGCACTATTACCAACTAGTATTTTATTGTATTTAAATTACTGCAACCATTTTGATGTCCAAGCCTAGCATGGGTATTGGGCTCAAATGTGTTTTCACACATTCAAGACCTGTACAAGTCATATTGGACTTGATTCATGGCCTTGGGTCCTGTATTTGAACTTTGGTTCAAATTATATACATGGACAAAATACGCAGATAATTAATTATTATTGTACATAGTGTTTATGATTTTCTAAAAATACTTAGAGTATTGCTAAAATTATGGAAAAATAGTTTTTAGATACTTTGTTAAGTTGGCTAATTTAGTATAATTTTTGTAGTAATTAATTTACTGTTTTGCCTCTAGTTTGGCATATGAAACCAAAACTCACTTTCTGTATACTTAGGAAAACTGATTTTTATAAAATATTTGTACTGGTTAATAAATCCCAGAAAAATTATAATAAATTTCTATAGTTAGCAAGGATCGTTTTGGTACCTTGTTTTATGCAAAACTAGGCTTTTTGTCTACTTTAAAAATTGTTGGAACACAATGATCTTCTGATTTATTTATTGATTAATTACGACTTGTAGCTTTTTGTGTTATTTGGAGTTTTAGTCGTGTTGAACCCCATCCCTCACTAGTGTAAAGACCCTAGAAAGTTAGTTAACATAGTGTGTCACCCCACATTGGTCTCCTAGGCCAAGTCATTATTTTGGCTAAGTGCCCAATCACAAGTCGTGTCGCACCAGATTAGTGTCCTAGTGTTTTAGCTTAGTGTAAAGCTAAGTTATTGTATGTATTTCTACAGTGACGAGTTACCAGACATCCATAGCACTTTTATCGCAGCTTGTTTTGCTAGAGGCAAGTACATCTACAAACTCATTTACTGTCTTTTAATGTTAAGTACATGTGACAACCTTGTAAATTACCATTAATCCAGTTGCAAGTCTTTTGTTAAATGTTAAAACACTGTTACGTGATAAAAGAATGTTAATCAACCCATGTGAATGCTGATCCTTGGAGTAGCAAGTCAAATCATAACATGTTTCATACTATTGCCAGTTCCCACCATGCTTTACACTATTTCCCGTATCTTTTACATGATGATCACTGGGTTATGAGAGAGTTGATAGTAGTTACTGGACTCGTGGAATGTACTCACTTACATTGCAGTATGCTAATCGTGTAGTTTCTGGACTTGTGGAATGTACATACGTACATTGCAGTAAACTAGCAGTGCGGTTTCTGGACTTGTGGAATGTACATACGTACATTGCAGTAAACTGAGAATGTAGTTTCTGGACTTGTGGAATGTACTTACGTACATTGCAGTAAACTAACAATGTAGTTTCTGGACTTGTGGAATGTACATACGTACATTGCAGTAAACTAGCATAGCACTTATTGACCGATCTCATACACCCCAGTTTTAATACATAATGTACACATGCCACAATTGACAAGAGTGTCTTAAAATGATAATCAAGATATACCATGATTTTCGCTTTATATGATTTACCCTGATTCCAGTATGTCTATTTTTCAGTCTTATCATACCATGTTCCTGTTGTACATCTCTTGCATTATACATTCAGTACTTTAGTAGTAGAGGTTGTACTTGCTCCCGTCCTGACAGGATAACGTTGTAGGTTTTTGACCGAGGAAGAAATGCTTTGTGACCCGTACTATGGAGCTCCAGTTGAGGATATTCCAGCAGGGAATCCTGCTTAGCTGCTTAGTTTGACTTAGTGTTTGGTTATTATCACAGTTGCTGTTTGTACCTTTAAACTGGACCTTGTCTCCAGTCTTACATTTTGGTTTGTATTATTATCAAACTTAGTAGTTTTTCATCTATATAGAAGCTGTGTTGTGATCATTCTTAAACTATCTTAATTATTAGCACATTTATCATTACTACCTGACTGTCTAGAACAGCTTACTGCGCTTTATCTTAAGCGTAGGCTGGACATGGCTCGGCCCGGCCCAACAATTTGGGTAACGGGTCGTGACATGTTTTTTTGGCGGCCCATGCAAGGTCCTGACTAAAGTTGTTTGGTTACGTTACTGTACCAAGCACGCCTGCAGAAATTAAGGATAACTAGATAACACTAGGAACAACATCTAGAACACCTAGAGGAATTTTAGGATTGCAACATAGGAAAACTCATCACAGCATAGGACCGGTAGTGTAACTAAATTGTTTGCTTATGACTGCTTGCTTTATTCTTATAATTCCTTTGTCTTTTATAAATAGATGGACCCCACACTCTCCCGATTCCGCCACCTCAGGTGACGGTATACCTCCACCACCTCCTCCCGCAGACCCAGATGCCTCCACCCCCACCTCCTATCATACCTCCCCAGACTGTTGTTCCCTCGACGGAACCCAATTACTGGCTTTGATCCAGGGGCTCCTGAATACTCAGCATACCCCCGTCTCGCAACCTATAGAACATCAATTGAGGCTAGGTAGTATCAAGAGTTTTATGAACCTAAAACCGAAGGAGTTTCTTGGACGGAAGGCATAGTTGTAGCTGATGACTGGTTAGATTCCGTAGAGAGGAAGCTCATAGGGGCTAGATTACCTGACGATCTTTGGGTCGAGGCAGCAGGATTTTTGTTAGCAGACTGGCAGGGGTCTGGTTCAGAAATGAGACGATGTTCATTGGCGGCAGAGGAAACTGGGAGCAATTCAAGATCCAGTTCAAGAGGAAGTTCTTCTCCACCACCGCTAGAGTTGCCATGGGATTGCAATTCCAGAACCTGCAACAGGGGAGCCGTACAGTCGATGAGTACGCAGGTGAGTTTAGCAGACTCAGTCGTTTTGCCCCGAGCTTAGTAGCCGACCCGGAGGAGATGGCTCGCAGATTCTGCCATGGTCTTGTCCCGGACATTAGCATCTTACTAGTGGCCAACGGGATCACAGACTACTACCAGCTACTGGAGAGAGCCCGAGGTATCGAGGAGCGTCTTTTGTCTTGCAAGAGGCCAGCTACCACACATCATGACGGGCCGTCCAAGCGCCAGACTTTCCAGCAGAGGACGACTACCCAGCACCAGCAGGCCTATTCTCCACCAGCTCATCCTCAGCATCAGTTATCATTTGCCCGAGATCCGGGCAAGCAGCAGAAGTGGGTCTCTTGTGCCTTCTGCAAAAAGCCAGGGCACGATGTCTCCATCTGTAGGAAGAAATTGAGCCAGTGTCTTGCTTGCGGGTCTTCCACCCATATGATTCGGGAGTGCCAGAAGGCGAAGCCATTTACCAGAGGACCTTCAGGGAGAGCATACCCTTTAGCCATCCAGGCAGCAGTACCAGTGCAGGGCCCAGAGCCAGAGCCAGAATACTTGACAGACGGTGCCACAGGTTGGATTTATTTGCATATGACTGTTTGATTCTAGTGCCTCATTAAGTTACCTATCACTAGACTCATGCCAAACCATCATTTAGTAACTGCACCCATGAGACCAAACCATTGACCAGTAGACCTGTTTCATAGACGTTCCATCATTAGGAGATAGCCTTAGTCATCGCTGTAATTATTTTAAAACGTTAGTTGCCTCGCGTGTCTTCAGTTCTTGTAAATTTCGAGGACGAAATTTTTCAAGGAGGGAAGACTTGTAAGCCCCTGATTTTCAAATTTTTTTTTAATTAGTGCTAATTAATTATTAATGTTAATTTAGCCTTAAAATAATTATTAGGATTTTTTATGAATTTTTCTAGAATTTTAAATGATTTTTAAATGAGTTTTTAATTACAAAAATATTGATTTGTAATTTTTAAATTGTTTTAATATCATTTTGCAATTTGCTGAATTGTTTTAATATCACTTTGTAATTTTTAGAATTATTTTAATATCAATTTGCAATTATTAGAATTGTTTTAATACAGATTTGTAATTATTTAAATTGTTTTATAACAGTTTGCAATTATTAAATTGTTGTAATGTATGGAATGCAAATTTCTTTTTGCATTTAATTCTGTAAGGGGCCTTAGTGTAAATTCCTAACTATAGGGGCTTTTGTGCAAATACCAAATCACCCCCCCCCCCCCCCCCGACGACCGAACAGCTGCCGACGACCGGCCAGCTGCCCCCCCCACGTCCCGACCGACTTCCCACCGCCCATAGACCCTATATAAAGACCCCCCCTCGACGGCCAGAATCACCCCACACCGCCCAGAACCACCACGACCCTGTCCTGACTCTCTTCTTCCCCAATCACCCTCGCCGGAACCCTAGCTCCGACGAACCCCGTTCTCCCCATCCCGACGACCTCGCCGTGAACCACCACCACCAATCGGTTCGCCCTGACGTGCTGGGCGCAGCGCCACCGGAGCGCTACCATCCCGACGTCGTTCCTCGCCGTTCGCCCGCCTCGAAACTCCCCTCAAACCTCGGACACGTAAGTTGCAGTCCCAACTTCGTGTCGTGCGTGTCTCGAACTCGCGCGTAGCGTTCGCCTGGACACGAGCAACATAGTGGTGAGTCTGGACACGTAGAACTCGACCTGTGCGTGTCGTGCGTAGCACGGACACGAGAAACCCTGTGTCCCTAACTGTCCGGACACAGGACTGTGGTATATTATTTTTTTTTTATCATTTAAAACATTTAAAACCTAATAAAACTAACCCAACCCTACCCCTAACACGAAGCACGAGCTGGCCCACTGGCCAGCGCGCATTTCTTAAACCCCCCCCCCCCCCCCCGCTGCTGGGCTGAGTTCGAGCCCCCCCCCCTTTCTTTCCTTCTGTTTTCTTTTTCTTTTTCTTTTTCTTTTTTCTTTTCTTTTATTGTTTTATATATATATATATATGTATATATATATATGTATATACTAGTATATATGTATATATATACTGTTTTAACAGTATATGTATATATGTATATATATTTTATGGTTAGTAAATTCTATGTATATATGTTAGTATTTATATATATATATATATATATATATATATACACATATGTATATGTATATATATTTTCTTGTCTATGTATATATATTATTATATATATATATACTTTACAAATTAGGTATTTTCTTGTGTATATATATATGTACTTTTGGCATAGGTATGTAAACATTCTTTTATATAAAATTTACCTTATTAAAATAATAATAAATATTTTGCACTATTACCAACTAGTATTTTTATTGTATTTAAATTACTGCAACCATTTTGATGTCCAAGCCTAGCATGGGTAATTGGGCTCAAATGTGTTTTCACACATTTTAGACTTGTACAAGTCATATTGGACTTGATACATGGTCTTGAGTCATGTATTTGGACTATGGTTCAAATTATATACATGGACAAAATACGCAGATAATTAATTATTATTGTACATGGCTGTTTTATGATTTTCTAAAAATACTTAGAGTATTGCTAAAATTATGGAAAAATAGTTTTTAGATACTTTGTTAAGTTGGCTAATTTAGTATAATTTTTGTAGTAATTAATTTACTGTTTTGCCTCTAGTTTGGCATATGAAACCAAAACTCACTTTCTGTATACTTAGGAAAACTGATTTTTATAAAATATTTGTACTGGTTAATAAATCCCAGAAAAATTATAATAAATTTCTATAGTTAGCAAAGATCGTTTTGGTACCTTGTTTTATGCAAAACTAGGCTTTTTGTCTACTTTAAAAATTGTTGGAACACAATGATCTTCTGATTTATTTATTGATTAATTACGACTTGTAGCTTTTTGTGTTATTTGGAGTTTTAGTCGTGTTAAACCCCATCCCTCACTAGTGTAAAGACCCTAGAAAGTTAGTTAACATAGTGTGTCACCCCACATTGGTCTCCTAG
Source organism: Iris pallida (assembly GCA_029216955.1). Lineage (NCBI taxonomy): Eukaryota > Viridiplantae > Streptophyta > Magnoliopsida > Asparagales > Iridaceae > Iris > Iris pallida. Next base: position 3,275,604 of record JANAVB010034415.1, on the reverse strand, counting down.
GCCAAGTCATTATTTTGGCTAAGTGCCCAATCACAAGTCGTGTCGCACCAGATTAGTGTCCTAGTGTTTTAGCTTAGTGTAAAGCTAAGTTATTGTATGTATTTCTACAGTGACGAGTTACCAGACATCCATAGCACTTTTATCGCAGCTTGTTTTGCTAGAGGCAAGTACATCTACAAACTTATTTACTGTCTTTTAATGTTAAGTACATGTGACAACCTTGTAAATTACCATTAATCCAGTTGCAAGTCTTTTGTTAAATGTTAAAACACTGTTACGTGATAAAAGAATGTTAATCAACCCATGTGAATGCTGATCCTTGGAGTAGCAAGTCAAATCATAACATGTTTCATACTATTGACAGTTCCCACCATGCTTTACACTATTTCCCGTATCTTTTACATGATGATCACTGGGTTATGAGAGAGTTGATAGTATAGTTACTGGACTCGTGGAATGTACTCACTTACATTGCAGTATGCTAATCGTGTAGTTTCTGGACTTGTGGAATGTACATACGTACATTGCAGTAAACTAGCAGTGCGGTTTCTGGACTTGTGGAATGTACATACGTACATTGCAGTAAACTGAGAATGTAGTTTCTGGACTTGTGGAATGTACTTACGTACATTGCAGTAAACTAACAATGTAGTTTCTGGACTTATGGAATGTACATACGTACATTGCAGTAAACTAGCATAGCACTTATTGACCGATCTCATACATGCCCCAGTTTTAATACATAATGTACACATGCCACAATTGACAAGAGTGTCTTAAAATGATAATCAAGATATACCATGATTTTCTGCTTTATATGATTTACCCTGATTCCAGTATGTCTATTTTTCAGTCTTATCATACCATGTTCCTGTTGTACATCTCTTGCATTATACATTCAGTACTTTAGTAGTAGAGGTTGTACTTGCTCCCGTCCTGACAGGATAACGTTGTAGGTATTTTGACCGAGGAAGAAATGCTTTGTGACCCGTACTATGGAGCTCCAGTTGAGGATATTCCAGCAGGGAATCCTGCTTAGCTGCTTAGTTTGACTTAGTGTTTGGTTATTATCACAGTTGCTGTTTGTACCTTTAAACTGGACCTTGTCTCCAGTCTTACATTTTGGTTTGTATTATTATCAAACTTAGTGGTTTTTCTTCTATATAGAAGCTGTGTTGTGATCATTCTTAAACTATCTTAATTATTAGCACATTTATCATTACTACCTGACTGTCTAGAACAGCTTACTGCGCTTTATCTTAAGCGTAGGCTGGACATGGCTCGGCCCGGCCCAACAATTTGGGTAACGGGTCGTGACAGCGTCTAACAGCACGCAAGGTCCTGCCCAGAGGCCTCCTACCACACCACGATCGAAGATGGTCTACTCCTTCCAGGATGAGGATACCTTACAGCTCTTCAAGATGCTGAAATAGGGCGACAAAATCAAGTTTCCTGATCCCAAGCGTCTTGACGAAATAGACAGAGTCGGCGACCCGAGGTATTGTCACTACCATCGATTCGTTGGATATCCAACTAAAGACTGCTACATCCTCAAAGACTACATACAACGCATGATCAATGCGAACGTCATCTCAGTCGACTACGAGGAGAAGACAGTCTCGGCCAACATAGTGTCGCTCCAGTTCGGCACCTTACCGCCTACCACAGCTCAAGATGGCGTCGTCCCCATCCCAAAGGCGACAATAAAAGTAGTCAACCTTCCACCAACCCACGACAACGTGGGTGGGCTCACACCACTCACAACATCCAAAGGAGAGATCATGTGGGTTCACCCGGATCTCGTTCCCGAGCTGACTCAACCGGGGGTGCCCTCTACCTCCAAAAGCAAAGGCAAGAAGACAAAGTCTTGCCGAATGGTTACTTCCTCCATTGAGGAAGCACGGCCCGTACAAACGTGTTCACAGTAGAACACCCAACCAGAGGAGTCTTCGTTCGAAGGGATGCCTCCTATCATCACCACAGCTATCCAAGGAGAAGGTTCATCCCAATCTTCTACAGCCGACAAATAAAAGCAGAAGGAAGCCCGCTTCGACAGGCCCCTTCGAAAAGACAACGCTCCGGGGTTAGCCAAACCCCACAAATTTGACATACTGGCACAACTGGATAGTACTCCAGCACGGCTATCCCTATTCGAGCTCCTCCGTCTATCCAAAGATACTCGGGAAGCTCTTTGCGAAGCCCTGAAGGACGCTGAGTCTTTCATCAGTCAGGTCAAACAGCCTGACGACGATCCTACAGTATGTCCGTACTGCCATAATGTGGGGGAGATCATCCCCAATATCACATTCACTTAACATGATATGATGCTCAGGAACAACAGGCACAACAGACCCCTGTATTACACAGGGTATGTCGGTGCCATCAAGGTGGATCGAATGCAGATCGACCCTGGGTCTTCTCTCAGCATCATCCCCCGAACTCTACTTCAGATGTTGGGGATCCTGACGCATCGCCTGACAGCATCTTACACTACCATCAGCGGCTTCAACACCAATAAGAGTGAGCCGCTGGGGAAGATTCACTTGAAGTGTTACATCGGCGATCTCCAGACCGAGGTGACTTGCTATGTTGTGGATGCAGACATCAGCTACAACATCCTGTTAGGACGGCCAAGGATACATGAATACATGGTCGTGCCATCCACTCTCTATCAATGTATAAAATACGTGTCCACCAGCGGCATCATCCGAACAGAGTTTGCTGATGTCGATCCCTTCAGAGGGATTGAAGCCTTCTTCACCGACGCTGATCTGTATAAAACAATTCATCTCGAAGATGAAGCCAATGACGCTGATGATGAGACAGAAGCTGAGGTTGAAGCTGACTCAGAGGCGGACATGATAATCAATACTTCCTTAAAATTGCGACTCAAAGGGAGACCGCCTCAAACACCGACCCCTATGGTAGTCAAACTCCGCGGGAAGGCGCCAGCTTCTTCGGGCACTACACCCAATGAAGCTCAATTAAAGATACACCTCAAAGTCTAGCCCCATCAAGTGGCAGCTCCCCTCGTAGCCAAGCTACGGGGAAAGGCTCCAGCTTTCGACACACCAACCGAGGCTCCCCTCAAGGGGCGGCTCAAAGGCAAGCCTCCTGAGATGTTGACACCCGTCAGGCCACAAGAGAAGACCTCAGCGTTCTTCTCAGCACAGTCCCAGGAGCCAGCTCGGGCCAAGTTCCCAAAAAACTCTCCTAAACCTCCCAAGGCTGCTCCAGTTCTCACTGATAAAGAGCTTTGAGAGTACATATCGGCTAATATCGATGCCCCATCCCTCGATGATGTAATCCCTTAGGACAAGATCCAATATTTTATCAATAATAGAGTGTCTTTCAATTATTCTTGTCTTCCACATTGGAATACCATGTACACTCTAGATAATGCTCTACAGTCATTGTAAACACAAATAACGACTATGAGTCATGCAAATCGAGTCGTTATGTACCAAGGAGTCTGTTACATAGTCCCACCTCAGAACAAGGACGAGAAGCCCATTATCTTTAGCAAAGTCGAGCGTCACCAAGACCTCCTACCGACAGAGACAGAACCCGACACCGACAGAATGCAAATCTACTGGTACAACGATCGAGCTAAGTATCTCATCCAAAAGATGAGTTATAACTTGAAGAGTGGCCAAGGTCTGAACTACGGCAAAGGTTGATGCCTTCTCCTACGACTTTCGGTGCCAAAAGGAAAGCCGCAAGACTACTATCACCGTACCCGAAGGGGGGTAGGCTACATCATGCCTCCAACAACTCCAGAAAAATTAGAAGCAGAGGATGTCATACATTCTTACTCATCTGAAACTTCAACTTGGGACTCCGACACCAGCATCGGCTCAGTCTTCAGGATGGTGTTGCCAGCCAACATGACATCCGTGCATCCTTCAGAAGATTAAGACGACGATCAAACATAAGAATTCTTCGAAGAAGAACCCTGGGCTCAATGCCTAGGTGCGCAATGGGAGTCTCGCTTTGAATTGCGAGAACCTCCTACCGAAGACGAAGTCGAGTAGATCGACCTTGGGGATGGATCTTCATCCAAACCCATCTTCATCAACAAGAGCTTGGTGGGGGAGGACAGAGAATCCTTGATCCGCCTGGTCAAAGAATATATCGACATCTTTGCCTGGAGCTACAAAGACATGCCAAAACTCGACCTACAAGTCGCAATACACAAGCTTAACATCTTGCCTGACGCTAAGCCCGTTAAGCAGCAACAGCGGCGCTTCTGTCCTAACATCATGGACGCCATTGACAAAGAGATCGACAAGCTCCTGGATAGCGGATTCATTCGTGAAGAGCAATACCCCGACTGGGTAGCCAACATCGTCCTCGTCACCAAGAAGAACGGAAAGATCCGAGTCTGCATCAATTTTTGGGATCTCAACTCTGCATGCCCAAAGGATAAGTTTCCACTCCCGATCACTGACGTAATGAGCGACAACACATGTGGCTTCGAGCGTATGTCCTTCATGGACGGCTACTCAGGCTACAATCAGATCAAGATGTTCCCAGACGACGAGAAACACACGTCATTCAGAACTCCAAAGGTGGTTTACTGCTACACAGTAATGTCCTTTAGCTTGAAGAATGCTGGTGCTATATACCAATGAGCTATGAGTACCATCTTCCGTCAATACCTTCATAAGACAGTCGAGTGCTATGTCGACGATATCGCCGTCAAGAGCCGTCTTAAGGGTGATCACCTACGAGACCTGAAGACAATCTTTGACCTTATGCGGGCGCATCAGCTTAAAATAAACCTCGCTAAATCCTTCCTTGGGATCTCTAGTAGAAAGTTCTTGGGCTTCATCATCACTGCGGAAGGCATTCATGTCGACCCCGAGAAGACTAAAGCCATCCGTGACATGGACCCTCCGAAGAACCTCATAGAACTTCGAGGCCTACAAGGGCGACTCGCCTACATCTGAAAGTTTATCGCGAACCCTTCCAGAAAATGTCAACCCTTCACCAAGCTTATGAAGAAGGAAGTTTCTTACGTCTGGATGAAAGAATGTCAGAAAGCTTTCGACGACATCAAAGCTTATCTGACAAGTCCCCCAGTCCTGGTGGCACCCGTCGCAAGCAAACCATTCTTGCTTTATGTCCGAGTAATGGACCATTCCCTTGGCACTTTGTTGGCCCAGAACAACGAAGCAGGCCATGAGCAGGCCATTTACTACCTCAGTAGCACAATAGTTGGGGCCGAACACGGTAGAACCCTGTGGAAAAAGAGTGTCTAGCCTTGGTGTTCGCCATCCAGAAGACTCACCACTATGTCTCGGGACAAACAATCCATGTCATCTTTCAAGTCAATCCACTCAGAATTCTCATGACAAAACCAGGAGCGCTAAACTCTCGGTTGGCTACATGGGCGATGTTATTGACACCATATGACATGGTATTCGTATCACAAAAGGCTGTCAAGGGCCAAGCATTGGCTGACTTCCTAGCTGCGCACCCAATCCCGGAATCATCCAGACTCTACGAAGGTATCCCCGATGAGGTGCAAGAAGCAAACATTACCGAAGAAAGCCCAGTCTGGCGGATGTTCTTCGACGGTGCTTCCAGAACAGGCCCCAAAGGCCAAATTATTGCAGGAGTTGTAGCTCCCCTTCCCTGAAATTTTAAAATATTTCTATTTTTATTTATTTTATTTAAATGGTGATTTTTAGATTTTTATTAATAATTAATTAGTTATTATTACGGTAGATGACTTTAGCCATGGTTGAGTTTTGGAGTACAAGACGACTAGGAATCATGGCATGGATAGTGCAGCGGCGTGCTTTAACAAGTGTATTAGCCATAGTAGGGATGGCCGAGCCATAGTGATGCCCTAACAAGAAAAACCAGACTAAGTTGTGACATGACCTTATAAATAATCTAATTATTTGATTATTATTGATTATTGACTTGTATGAGACCCGGTTGTACCAATTTAGTCCAGAATGGACCCAAGCCAAGCGCAAGCCCTTGTAGTGATGCAGTGCATCCAAAGACAAACCATGTAGGAATATTTTATGTGTGTAAAAATATTTTTTATTTATTTTTAGGACTTGACAAATATTTTCTAAATATTTAATAGTTTATTATTAATATTTAAAAGGTGTTTTAAAATATTTGTACAAATTTTTAGGGCCAAATAAAGATGGGGTATGATTGGTTATTGTTGTTATTATTATCGTTATTATTATTATTATTATTATTATTATTATTATTATTATTATTATTATTATTATTATTATTATTATTATTATTTATTATTATTATTATTATTATTATTATTATTATTATTATTATTATTATTATTCTTATTATTATATTATTCTTAAATAATATACCCAGTATTCATTTATTCTGATAATGAATTATATGTACATATGTGCATATTTTATGAACCATACACAAGGAAACTATCATTTAGATTTTGGCTATGGAATATTCATTCACATATATATGTTTGTATTGTCATATGGTTATATATATATATATATATATATATATATATATATATATATATATATATATATATATATATATATATATATATATATATATATATATATAGCAAATAAAAACTAAACTAAACAAACCCCCAGGGCTCAGCCCATCTCAGCCAGGCCGCAAGTGCCAACACAATAAATCCCCCACAACAGTCAAAACCCAAGCCCATACAATTCCCCCCAGCCCAACAGATCAAACCGAGCAGGAGGGGATCCCAGCCCGACCCCTCCTCTTGAGACCGAACGAATGTTAATATTTATAGAGATATCGAGGAAGGAGGAGATTAAAACAAAACCCTAACACCGCCAACCTCGACCTCAGCCCTAGGCGATCCTTCCAGCCCTGGGCGCCGCCGCACCGGGCCGTCGGCCGGCCAGGTCCATGCGGAGGCAGCGCGCGCGCACACGGACAGAAAACCAACAGCAGCAGGGTACTGCGGAAAGCCCAACTTCGTGCTGATGGTTCTCCCACCTCATTCGTTCGTTTTACGAACAAATTTCTCGGGTATATACCCAAACTAACCCCCTTCAACTCCTTTTAAGTAGATGGTCTTAATTCACGATATTCACGACGAAAATTGAGTTCCAAATCGAGGAAAAAAACACAATTTATGGGCACCGAAAACTGTCCTGGAATGCTGTTTTGGAAGTCAATTTTCTGACAGGATATCGAGGATTATAGAAATCTAAAAGAACAGAGTTGTAGTCAATATGAACGGCTTTACATCGAATATTTATTTGTAATTTTTTGTTCATTAATTTGTAAATAAAACCAGTTCCAAACACCCCGAAAAACTATTTTCAAAATGTAGAAAAACCTACGATACGACGTGCGTCCCGCCAATCCGGGTGACGTGGTCACGAACTGAAAGCATCAAAAGGTGCGTAATGGTTTTGCGGACGTGTGGGCTTTGACGGAATTCAAATTGGTTACGTGTGCACGACGAATTTGATGCGTATCCGTCGAAATTTACCGTATCGGCCTCTGTGCAAATTTTCCAATTACTTTGTGCACGTTCGTTAGATCGAGACGAAACTTGTGCCAACAGGACCGTATCCTTTTTTTGGTCCTTTATGCCAAGTTTGGTCCAATTATGAGACAGTTGATCGGATCGATGTTTTGCGAGCCCCACGGTCCGACTTAACAGACAATTTTGTGCACGGCCTGTCGGAATCCAACTTTGGACATACGATTGCGTTCGTATCAAAAAACCGGACCTGTTGACATATAGTTTGATGACTTTAGATACCAAGACTCAGGCGTACTTTTCAGTGCAAAGCGGGTCCAACGGCGGACACCGTTTTGACCCGAAATTATCGTTTTGTCCATGTGTCCAGAATTGGACTTAAGGACAGACAATTCTAGCTAATTTGACTATTATGAAAATGTTGGTAATGTTTATTTCAGCATCCAGAAACTTCTGCATGTGTCGACTGATTGTGGCTCATTGAGTGGTATAGTATTATCAGTTTTACCAGTACAGGACCTCAGGCGAGTTCATCTCTGATAGTTTTTATATCTGATTATCTCTATGAATCAAGTACGTAATAGTTTTTTACATTGATATTCTATTGGTTCTTGACATGAAGTTACATGAGATAGTAGTTGTGAATTCTTTACATGTTGTTCGTGACCAATCTATTACTGTGTTCGTGACCTGTTTGGATCCATGAGTACTGGTCGGACGGGAAAATACTCTAGACATGTAAACAAATCCAAAATTATACTTGCCTAATAGCAGCCTCACACTTCACGTGCGGGTGCCGGATCTTATTCTTGCCTAATAGCAGTCGTACATTTCATGTGCGGGGTGCCGAATTTAGCCTTAGCCGTTTACATGTCGAAGTAGTATTTCAACTCACTAGATAGGTACAGTGTCTGGTTCTACACTATATATTGCTAGTTACACGTCTACTCTATTTTAGTACTCATTTGCCTTGTTCACCATGCTCAGTTTCTGTCATGATTCTATACTTGTCTTTTTGCCGTGTATTTCATTATTATTTACAGATTTATGAATTTTATCATTTATTGATTCTGTTGTAAGATTGTACTCGTTCCATTTCTGACTGGAAACCAGCATTTTTTAGATTAGTTGTGGTTTCACTTCGCCTTGGGAGATACGGGTGTACTTATAGACAGAACCTAGAAATAGATAGCAGTTGTATCATTTTCATTAATTGTAAGAACTTTGTATTTTTTTTAATTTTAATTATTGTAAATGTTGTAATAAATTTAGAAATGTGAAGGAGCAATAAAGTTTATTTTAAGCATTTATTTCTTCCGGGCTTGACAGCGTTCTACCGTCGACTCTGCGGCGTAGGCTGGCTTGGACATGTCTCGTATCCGAAAAGCGGGTGCGAGTCATGACAGAAGTGAGGGTGGTCTTAATCTCTCCCGACAAACTGGTCATCTAGCTCACTTATTCTCTTTCAGAGCCGTGCTCCAATAATGTTGCGGAGTATAACGCTCTCATCATGGGGCTTCAGTTAGCAAAACAGCTGGGGTGGACTACCTCGAATCTAACAGCGACTCAAAGCTCATCATCAATCAAATTCGGAGACAGTATGAAGTCCGCCATGAAGACCTCATCCCCTATCACAAAGCAGCGTTAGACATTATCTCAACCTTTATAGAATTCTTAATAGAGCATGTGCCTCGACTGTAAAACTTGGAAGCTGATGCTCTGGCCGGCCTCGCAGCCTCATTGGCTGCACCCATCAGTACTCAACACTTCGTTATGGTGACGGGTCAGGACTTGGCTTGCCCCAGAAATAATCTGTGTATACGAACAACTTATGCCATGGCCGCGGACCCTAGTATCAATCTCAGAGACTGGAGATTCCCATTTATTGACTTTACCGTCTACGGAATCCTCCTGGAAGACCCGAAGGAGGCAGTCTCAGTCTGAAGGCGCTTCCTCCATTTCTATTACAATACAGCCTCCAAGATGCTGTATCGGCACTCCTCCGGTGGACTTCTCTTCCGATGTCTATCTAACGAAGAGGCCGCCAAACCTCTTCGAGAAGATCATGATGGAACGTGCGGAGCTCATCAACCAGGTCCTAAGCTACATGACCGACTTCGATGCATGGGCTATTACTGGCCCACTATGATGGCCGACGCTGTCAAGTATGCAAAGAAGTGTTGTACCTGTCAGCTGTACGCCGACTTCATCTACAGACCGTCAAAGCCTCTACACCCGACGGTTGCCTCTTGGTCATTTGAAGCCTGGGGCATGGATAGAGTGGGCCTACACCCCTCCTTCGTCAAGGGTACATCGTTTTATCCTGACAGTCATCGACTATTTCTCTAAATGGGCGAAAGCTTCAGCCAACCTATTTTCTGCCAGATTGAGTCGCTGTTAGATTCGAGGTAGTCCACCCCAGCTGTTTTGCTAACTGAAGCCCCATGATGAGAGCGTTATACTCCGCAACATTATTGGAGCATGGGTACATTGTTTTATCCTGACAGTCATCGACTCAACCTATTTTCGTCAAGGGTTGGCTGAAGCTTTTAATAACCAAGAGGTACATCGTTAATAACCAAGAGGTACTCCGCAACATTAATGGAGCGACTCAACCTATTTTCGTCAAGGGTACATCGTTTTATCCTGACAGTCATCGACTATTTCTCTAAATGGGCGAAAGCTTCAGCATCACGTCATCTACCGCTTTTAATAGGGTGGACTACCTCGAATCAACTTCATCAAGCATCACGTCATCTACCGTTTTGGGTTACCCCAAAGGATTATCCACGACAATGGCCCGCAATTCATCAGCCATGCGTTCAGTAGATTCTGTGATAAGAACCGCATTCAGAACGTGGCATCAACCGCTTACAATCTGGCAGAAAATAGGTTGGCTGAAGCTTTTAATAAGACCATCGTCAAGCTACTCAAAAGGGTCGTGTCATCCAATAAGCACGACTGGGACGAGAAGCTCGGTGAATGCCTTTGGGCCTATCGTACAACGGTACGGACCCCGACGGGCAACACACCATTCTCCATGGTTTACGGGAGCGAAGCAGTGCTACTGCTGGAGATCCAAATCCCCTCATTGCGAGTAGCGATCACAAATCAGTTGACGAAAGAGGACAATCAACATCGCCGTCTGCAAGAGTTGGAAGCGCTGGACGAAAAACGCACCTTGGCTCAACAGCGCGTCGAACTTTATCAAGCCCGCATATCACAGACTTTCAACGAAAGTGTCCGAAAGAGGACTTTCCAAGTGGGTGACCTGGTTCTGGCAGTCAGGATACCGACGGCAATGACTCACAAAACACTAGGAAAGTTCGAACCCAAATGGGAAGGACCCTTCATCATAGAGACGGTATATTCAAACGGTGCTTATCGTCTCGCTCAAGCTAATGGGGACTTGTTCATGATGCCCATCAATGGTAAGTTCCTGAAAAAGTAATATTCTTGACCTCCATCAAAAATGTACTGCCCCTCCCCAGAGAGAAGACTGGTGAAGTTGACCAAACCTAGTTCACACCCCTTCTCTTGACAAATCATATGCTTTTGGAATCCAGTTGTTTCGTTGCATTCTATCCCAGTAGAAGAACAACCGTGTCCATATCACCTCTGAGTTGCCTCTCTACACCTCATCAAGCAGGATCCTGTACCGTGTAAGATCATGCTTAAGACAATGTTTATCACCTCTGAGTAGACATTCCATACAACAATCCCTGTTGTTGCACCATAGAACATCCACGTCCATATCACCTCTGAGTTTTTCTATAAACACCTACAGAGTTCACTCCTACCATGCCCATATTACCTCTGAGTAGGAAAACTCCACCATTTTAGCCCATATTTACCATGTCCACCTTACCTCTGAATAGATATGTCGATCATCTTTCTCAACTTATTATCCGTACCTAACACCAAGGTACGCCAAGGGTGATAAGTCTACACAAAATTACCCCATATTCACTATGTCCATACTACCTCTGAATGAATGTGTTGGTTTCCTCCGTGAGTAAATTATTATCTACACCCAGAAACCAAGGTGCGCAATAGATAATGGGTCCACAAAAATTACAGGAAATGAACAAAGCAGAAAACTCTTTCATTTTCTTCAGCTAAAAAGAAAACAAAGGATTACATCGATATCGAAAAGAAATAAACTACATCTTCAGTTTTCTTCCGATCTCAGAAACACAAAGACAAAATAGGGACATTGAATTTATTCATATTTCCGAAAACGGCAATTGCAAAGCAACCTACGAATCCTCACAACCAGGGATCATAGTTGCGTTGAGGCAAGTACCATTCCCTCAGCCACTTTGCATACGGAGGCTCAATCTGGTTGAGGTCTTCTGCAGGGACAGGTGGGTCAGTCCCGATGCTGCTACTCTCTGGCGGTGGCTCCTCCTTAACTTCAACCTTGGGAGCAATCTCTTCCTTGATGGTCATCGGTTCTTCCTCGACCTCGACCTTTGGTAACGCCTCCTCTTTAACTGTCACCGGCTCTTGTTTGACGAGAGGAGTCGGTATCTCTTCCTTCATGAGAGCCTCCTCCTTCGGCATGGATACTACAACAGAGTCAAAAAAAAGTTAGCAAAAAGACTTAGAAGCTTAAAACAAGTATCTGAGGCGCATCAACAAATCTGGCGTATCAAACTGGGTCGAAACCCATGCGCACAGATAGAACCTCATCAACAGCGCATCATCAGGACCTAAGTCCATGCACGTCAGCAAGTGAAGCTTCAGCACATCATCAGGACCTAAGTCGATACGCGTCAACAAGTGAAGCTTCGGCGCATCATCAGGACCTAAGTCCATGTGTGTCAGCAAGTAAAGCTTCGGCGCATCATCAGGACTTAAGTCCATGCGCGTCAGCTGAGAGGGCTTCGGTGCATCATCAGGACAAAAGTCCATACGCGTCAGCCTAAGCACATCCACATAAGGTGCCTCATCTACAGTTGGGACACCCCAACATCACTGCAACAAAGACCAAGGCAAGAGAATACCCACAGAGTACTTCCGGGTGAATGTCAACGTGGGTCGCCCTGACGACGGGGACTTCCTCTGTGTCGACCTCTAAGGTTTCCTTGCCTCAGCCCCTTCCTCGGCTAGCAGCACCGCCTCGGGGAGTCTTGGGAGCCATCTCTCTAACAAAGAAAAGAAGGGAAAAAAGAGTTTTGAGGAAGAAGAAAACTTTTGCAGAAAAGTAGAAGACTTTCTCTCCTCACAAGCCGTCTATTTATAGGCTTGGCCTCGTGCGTAAACCGATGAGGCGTGACATCAGCAATCAGTCGCTTCGGGTCTCGTGAAACCAACGGCTGCTTATCTTCAAAAGATCATCATTAATCTTTTCTAAGATCGAGGTGTTATCTCTTCAGAAGAAGCATGCGCCCTAGCAGTATGTGCCTAAACAACAAGCGTTCCCCACAGTGAGGTACAGAGCGACTAAACGCCAAAAAGAGCCATGCGCCTAGGCGAAGGGCATGTGCCCAGAGTCGTTAATCCCCATGCTTCTTATTCAAAGTATTCCAAAACTTGCCTAGAAAGTTTTGAAAACTTTGAAGCGGGTCTTGTAGAAGCATGGAATTTCAGGCGCATCTATAGGCCAGAATCCTATGCGCTCAACCCAACCATGCGACCAAATCAAATACGCCAGAAAGCTCAAATAGATACTTGTCACAGCAAAGAAAAGTACAAATTTAAAGACATTCAAAATAAGACTTTTAATTTAATATGAAAGTTTATCACATGTCTAAAGAAAGGCTTTACAAAGGAGAACTTCTACAAAAAGGAAGATCCTAAACCTACAGCCAGGCGCATCATCTGTCAGGCGCATCATTCTGATGTCTCGTCCTGGCATATCATTCCAGCATCTCAACGTATGCGCATCTTCGTGCATAGTCAGAGCGAATAACTCTCTCTCATCAGCACCAATCAACCCTTGTGTAGCAGGAGCAGCAGCTCTCCTAGCTCGACAAGGATCGCGGCACGATACCCCAATCTTCGAAAGCAACAGGCACACTCGGCAGCCTTGTGGCTCTGCCAGCATAACGAAAGACGGAGCGCGGCCGCCCCGATCTTTGGATGCAACAGGCACCATCGGCCTAAACCTTAGAAATCTCAATCCATACTGCCTTGAAAATTCTCCTAGAAATTTTTCTATGTCATTGAAATTTTATATTTGTTCTCAATTTTTCTTCCTTGCCTTTCCGTACTATTGATTCTCGTTCCTTCCTATTCTGGGGTGACGAATGATCGTGCTGTCTAGAATTTATCAAAAATTCTTAAGTTATAGTATAATGTTGCCTGATTATTGAATCTTTGGTTGTTTATAGATATGAGGGATTATAGATGCCATATGCCCTAGATATCTGTTGGTAGAATTGTTAACAACTAGTTAGAAAGATATAAGATTTTATTGGCCATATTTTGAGGAGTAGTGTGACCAAAGGTGGGTAGAAGTCCTCGAAGTTTCGTAGTTACAAAATAGCTAGGAGAAAGATATAAACTATTTTTGGAGGAATTAAATTTAAGGAGATTACAGTAAAAGTAGACTTTCTTTTTGAATTTTAAGGAAATAGTTATAAATTAGAATTTCGAGGACGAAATTATTTTTAAGGTGGATAGATTTGTAACTACTCTTCCCGGACAATATTTGAACAATTTTCTGGACCCAGATAAAGGTGAGTAGTATGGATTCACCAAACCACCATTAATTATTTTATTATTATTTTGTGGTGATTAAATAAATATATTTATTACTATTAGATATTATTATTATTGGTTGTCCTTTTTATTGTCAATTGAATTTACATATACGTACATATATTTAAATACATTATATATATATATATATATAGATAGATAATACTAGGATTTGATTTTGAATTTTTGGAGATTTATAGGTGCATATATAGATATACCTATATGCTAAGTACTCTCTTTCTCTCTCTACCTTTATATATATATGTACATATAACAAGCTCTAAACTGAGACTCCTCCACATAGAAACAACAGTAGCGGCTCTAAGTCCCGCGGCCACCCCTGACGCGCACGTTTCGGCGCGGCCACCGCGCCCCGTGCGACCCAACCCCTCGTGACCCTTCCCTGTCAACTGGCGTGCCGCCACGACGCCGGACGACCGCCGACGGTGGCCCAAAAATACGCAGACCGCAGCAGCGCACGACAGCAGAGGCAGCAGTAGCAGCCTGTCGCCTCAACTTCAAGGGGGAATCTATCCATCATCGTGCAATAGTTTGGCTTTTTGATTTCTCAGGTATGTTACCAACCTAACCAATTCGACACCCTGTCTAATAGTTCAGGCGGAACATAACAATATTCGACAAGAAATCGAATCAAATCCATGAAGGAAAATAGTTTTCTGAAATATTGAAACAGGGAACAAAATAGTTTTCTTCCTGTTTTGGAAGGTTGTTTATTTACAACCGATTAGAATTTCTCAAAATATATTTAAATAGGTTTTTAGTCAACATGTACAGCTTCGAAACACTTTTGTAGTTTTTACTTTCATTAAGTTTTCAGCGAGAAATCTGTTTCCAAAAATCAGAAAAATCCATAAAAAACTGTTTTAAAAATATAGAAAATTCCTCCGACACGACGTGCGTCCCGCTAATCCGGGCGACGTGGTCGCGAACCGGAAGCATCAAAAGGTGCGTATCGTCTTCGTGGACGTATGGACTTTGACGAAATTTAAATTGGTTGAATGTGCGTGACGAATTTGATGCATATCCGTCAAAATTTATCGTATCGGCCTTTTCAAAATTCTCTAATTACTTTGTGCACGTTCATCAAATCGAGACGAAACTTACGCCAGCAGGACCGTATCATTTTTTTGGTCCTGTATTGCAAGTTTGGTCCGAATCTGAGACAGTTGACCGGATCGCCGTTTAGCGGGCCCAACAATCCGACTCAACGGACGAATTTGTGCACAGCCCACCGGAATCCAACTTTGGACATACCGTTGGGTTTGTATCATCAAAACAAATTCGTAGACATATAGTTTGACGAGTTTAGAGACCAATAATTCTGACACGCTTTTCGGTACAAAGCGGGTCCAACTACGGTCATCGTTTTTGCCTAAAATTACCTTTTTGCCCCTATGTCCAGAATTAGACTTAAGGACAGGCTATCCTAGCTAATTTTACTAATCTTAAAATATTGGTAACATCTATTACAGCTTCTGGAGACAGTTGTGAGACTTGGACTTTCAGACTTGTTGATTGGCGATATACTGTTGGTTCTTCGTGCAACCCTCAGGCAAGTATACCTTGCCGAACATATGCAATATTTATATTGTTTTCTTTCTATTGTAGTTCTTTCATATGGTTACCTGTTTCCCATATTGTGATTGGTTTGTCATCGACTGTTTTACTTGTTTCTAGATTTACGTGCACGTATAGAATATTCGACATTGCTTGACTATTGGTCTTTTCGTGTTACCTTGTCTCGTGATTGAGTTGTAAGTTTCTATATCTTGTTCTTGACTTGACCATTCTTGACTGGGAGTATCTTGTATTGTACTACAGTTAAGATATACTATAGATTGGGAGTATCTTACATTGTACTACGACCTATAGCCGATTCTTTTATCTTGATATTACTTGATTGACTTGACTTGAGACATACTATAGATTGGGAGTATCTTGCATTGTACTACAACCTATAGTATATATTGATTGATTGATTGACTTGATTTGCGACACTATAAATTGGGAGTATCTTGCATTGTACTACGATTTATAGGAGTCTACTTGACCTTGTATCCTTCAGGAGAGGAGATCAATACTAGAGTTGGCTAATCTCGACTGAGAGTATCCTGCTTTGTATGTCAATTGAAACACTATAGATTGGGATTATCTTGCATTGTACTACAATCTATTGGAGTTCTGATTGATAGTTAGCCAAGTCTAGTATTACATTTTCACACGACTCGTCGTCCTTAGATGTTCTTCTTGCAGTATTCTTATCCTCCATACATGTTATTTACTATCATATTAGTAGGCATGTTTTATGTATCTTGCTAGTCCTCTGAGGACCTGATGATCTCTTCAGGTAGCTGATTGCACGGAGTTAGTTAGTTGAGCATGTGGTAGTTGACTTCAATCGCATGATTCAGGTATTTTGTTAGTGTTATTAATTTACTATCTTTATCGTGCTTTTATGATATATCCTGCTTATCATCTTAGCTTTATAGACTCATACTATTCTTGGAGTCTAATCGGACATATATGCTAGTGGGCTGCAGACCACGACCCATACTTGTTCATTATTGTCTTATATATTCTTGTGGATTGAGATACACTGTAGATTACCATATTAGCCATGATACCATGATCTTGACAGCTTATACATACTCGAGTCGGGCTGGAGTCCGCTTGATACGTAGCTGGCTTGCTAACGCACTCGTGTCCCGGAAAGTGGATACGGATCGTGACAGCATCGGCCTATGTCGGGACTCGACGATCCCGATATTTGGACGCAACAGACACCATCACAGAAGCTCAGAATGACGGGAAGACTGGGGCAACGCATCTTCACCCTCGGGAAGAGCTTGAGTTCGGCAGTTCGCCAAGGCGGAGCTCCGGCCAAGTTCATCTTTACATCAAAATAAAGAATGAAAGCAAAGCTTTCCCTCATGCGGCTATTTATAAACACGGGCAGCCTATACCCGAGTGCCAAATGGCCAACATTCCAAATTCCATGCAATGAATTTACATTAATAGCAAATACATTCGTCGCTTCGTATTTGGCTAAGTCAAGGCAACCATTAAACGCCTCGAAGAACCCAACAGGCAGGCCAAAGAGGATGCGACATATTGGCATATGCATCGTCAAATCATGCGCTCCCATGGATACGCCCAGCGGGCTATAGCCATGCGCCCAGATTGGCATTAACCAATGCAACCCTCTCCATCAAACATTTAATGTTGAATGACAAAAGGCGGCAACGCATTCCAAAAATGGTCCAATCAGCTGTACAGAAAATGAAGCACCACTGATGTCAGCACCATCTGTAGGCCTTTAAAAATGACAGTCACGCTGAGTTGATCAGGACAGAGTCAAAAGTCACGCTCAGTTGATCAGGACAATATTTACAAATTACGCTGGGGAGACAGCTCATCATTTGTCAGAGAGTAATTATGACTGACAGCACAACAGTCAAAGAATGTCTCTTCGTATGCCACGTATGTACAGAATTCGAGAGATCACAGCCGTCTATTGCATGATTTTCGAAATCTTCTTCAGCAAGACTCAACCTTCGTCAAGTTGGCGTACCAAAAGAGCTTCTTGTCATTTAATATGACTGACAAAAGCAATCACTACCAGAGATTTTGTGTCAGTCGAGGCACGCTGAATCAAGACAGCTGGCAGTTCTATTCCAAGTCTGCGTGTATTTTGAGTTTTCACACAAATCTGCGTGGATTCTGAAGTTTTATTCCTCAAGTCTGCGTGGATTCTGAAGTTTTCTTTATCAAGTCTGCGTGGATTCTGAAGCTTCTTGTCCCAAGTTTGCGTAGATTTTGAAGCTTCTTGCCCCAAGTTTGCGTGCATTTTGAAGCTTTCTACCCCGAGTCTGCGTGGATTTCGTCTTCAACAAGTCTGCGTGGATTTCATCAAATTGGAGTACGTGGCAGCCATGCCACTGATCTCTCGCCTGCGTGTCCTGTAACTTGCACACGACTCATGCATGGTTGCCATGTGTCCAACAGTTACAGGCCACGTCCAGTAACTGCTCACAACCTTGCGTATGTTAAATCCTGCGTGATTTTCAACTAAGCACAGGCTGTGAAGACAGTTATCTTTTCAGTTATTATTTTTGACTCTATAAATAGAGTTCTTTTTCTCATTCATTGGACAGATACATAGTTATCTAGTGTCAAAATTTTGAGAGCTTTTCTTCTTCGCATAGTCCAAGGGATAAAGTGATCGTCTTCTAGATCAGATTCCCACAGTTGTAATTTTTCCAGATACACAATAAATAAAGGAATTTATTTATGGAAAACAAATTGGCGACTCTGCTGGGGAAAACCATCTCCTCTTCTGAGATGGCAACAACTCAATGCGATACTTCGTCAATCGGCTCGACGAAGAAGGTGATGACGATCCAATTCGATCAACTCGCCTATGAAGAAATGCAGCGGGCTAAGAGTGGTAAGCCCACTACAGCCTCCATCATCACTGCCAAGTCGAAGGGACACTCTGTCTATGTCCCTAAGAATCAGTTGTCAGCCAATGGTGAAGTCTCTGCCACAGTGTCTGCTCCTAACACTGGCAAGAACTCTACTGCAAGCACGCACACTCTTGTGCGCTCGAAGATGACAGCAATCAAAGATCACGCTAACAGTACTGGCTCCTTAGCCAAATCTGTTCCAGTGTGTGTCTCCAAAGTTGAAAGTCACGCTGACAGTACTGGCTCCTTAGCCAAATCTGTTCCAGCATGCAATTTCAACCTCAAAAGTCACGCTGACAGCACTGGTTCCTTAGCCAAGTCTGTTCCAGTGTGTAATTCTAAAATCAATAATCACGCTAATAATACTGGCTCCTTAGCCAAATCTGTTCCAGCGTGTATTTCCAAAGTCAAAAGTCACGCCAACAGCACTGGTTCTTTAACCAAGCCTGTTTCAGCGTGTATTTCTTCTAAGAAGAATAGCTCTTTAGCTATCTCTTCTTCTTTGCCAAGTTCTACCAGAACTGGTGGTGGTCTTCCACACAAAGTCCCTTCGAAAAGAAATAACTCTTTAGTTGTTTCTTCTGCTCCTGTAGTTTTTACTTCAGGAACAGCTTTGACTGACAATTTTGTTAGTCAAAGAAAAGGAGATGGTCTTTTGACTACTCTTCCTTCTGGACATTCTATGTCTCAAAACTTGAATGAGTCTAAGAAGAAACATTCCTTAATGTTTTCTTCTATGACTTCTTCGAATTGGGCACAGAATTTGTCTAGAAAAGGTCTGTTACCAACTCCTAATCAAGGGGGTGGTTCAACTCTTCCTTCTCTGCAAATATCCAGATCAATGGAAGGAAAACTCCATGTTTCCAAAACCAATGTGTTACCTCCAACTGATCTAAGAACAAAAATTAACACTTCTGGTGTTAAGAAACCATACTAGTTGGAAACAAGGATAAGAGATCCAGATGCAGAGTATGCAAGAAACTATGTGGCTCATATTAATCATTCTCTATATAATCAAGAGCCATCAAGACCCAAGAACAGGAAATATACTCCTCAATCTTCACAAACAAATTTACGAGAATATCTTCAACAGAAGAGAAGAAGTGATTCTGTGTCAAAGGACCATGCTGAATGTGACTTCTATCCAAGAGTCATAATTCAATGCAGATGTCAATCAATGGCTCATGATCATGTTGATCATGAATGTGACTTCCAGCCGAGAGTCACAATACAATGCAGATGTCAAACAAAACGACAATATGTCTTCAATCGGATTTAATGTGAACCTATGCCTGATGAAGATGAGCCTTTGTTTGCTTCTGTCAATATGACCTCTCGGGATGCTGGAGGTAGAGTTGATAGTCCAGATGGAGTATATAGAAATACCAGAGCAAGAGTCCTAGCCTCTAGTCAAAGAAATTTTATCTCTGAAGATGATTCTGAATTCCTTGGAGAATCTAACTTCCTACCTCTTCCTACTGGGGGTAGTTCTCCTATAATTGACTTTGATGTACAAAGCAATGATTCAGAACAAACAATATCTACCAGTTCATCAATAATTCCTCGTACAGTCACGACTTATATGGTTGATGGGAATACTGATGAACCTTCTTCTTCCTTGACTCCTCAAGATCAAAGAATTGCTTCTTTGGAACAACAAATGAAGTCTATGGCTGATACTATGAAGTCGATGTATGAACTCATGGCAACACAAATGCAAAATCGACAGACTGTACCAGATGCCATATCAACTGACACTGATATGAGTCCAGTACAAGTTTCTCCAGCAGTACAATCCAATACTCCTGGACCAGCTCAACCAAACCCTAGTCTCTCTGGAGCTGGGGGTAGTGCTTACAATGCTGTTCCTCCTCCCAACTATTCTCTACAAGTTACAACTCCACAATCTTCTGGAGTTGTTAATGAAGAATTGAGGAATCTCAAAACTCAATTCGAGGCATTCAAACAGAAAGATGGTTTACAAAGGTTAGGCATCAAACAACCTTATCCGATAGAATGGAAGCAAGTATCGTATCCTCCTAAATACAAGCCTCCCACTATCTCATTCTATGATGGAACCACTTCTCCAAGTCAGTTCATTAATCACTTTGAAGTGATGACTGATCAGCTGCAACCAAGCGACGCCCTCCTTACTCGGGTGTTTGTTGGATGTCTCAAGGGAACGGCTTATGAATGGTATAGAAGTCTCCCAGATGGGAGCATTACCTCATTTTCTGGTTTCAAACAGATGTTTCTTGAACGGTTCTATGAAGGGCTCAATGACATGACTATGTCTGCTCTTATTAGAATCAAGCAGAAAAATAATGAAACTACAGAAGAGTACATTGAACGGTTTCGAAGAGAAGCTCTGAAGATGCCTCTTGGAACTCCTGATGCTGTCACCATCGACACATGCAAATCAAACTTGTTGCCAATCATCAGCATGTGGACAGGATCCACTCAATTCCAAGACTGGCCTTCTTTCATAGTTAGTGCCAAGGCCGCAGAAATTAGTGCTGAAACCTTCAAAGGTTTAGGAGTGCAGATGACTCCTAAAGAAACAGGTCAAGGTACTAACAATAAAAACAATGCTCGTAAGGGAAAAGAAACTCTTGAAGTTAATCTTCAGAGCAAAGATGCATCAACTGTTCAAACTTCTCCTACAACTCAACAACCAAGAACACCTCGCCCCAAAGAAGAATACTCTTTCGATGACAACGATGTCCTTGGTATCTTTGAATGTCTGCTGAAAGGTAATAAGATACAATTACCTGAGATCAAGAAACCTGATGAAGCTGGTAAAACAGATCATCCCAAATACTGCCCATATCACAGAATGCTGGGTCATACAATTCGTACATGTTATGTACTGAAAGGAAAGATCCAAGAAATGATTAAATCTGGAGCTATCTCTCTTACTCCAAAAGAGAAGACCGTCACCTCCAACGTCGTCTCTATGTAATTCGGAGATTTCCCTCCTCAACTCCTTGAAAGTGGGATCGTTCCTATTCCCAAGGCAACTCTTGACATAGTGAATCTTCCTCCTCCACAGTCTGAAGGATTAGTGCCAATCACTTTGAAAACTGGAGAAATCATGTGGATCCATCCTGATCTAGTGGCAGATTTTGAATCACCTTCTCCTCAAAAGACTACTTCTCGAAAGTCCAAGAAGACTGGAAAGATTAAGTCATGTCATATGACTTCTCTTGGATCTATTCCTGACACAGAGCCAAAAGAGAAAGAAGAAGCACTTGTTAGTGCTACTCGAACGGGGAAACCTTATCTAAAGGATTATTCCAAGAATCCTGAGGATCCTCTTGATATCCCTCCAGCTGATAAAGATGCTTCTAATGTTCCTCCTGAAGAAGAATTATCCACTGAACCTGTTCCTCCCAAGCCTACAGCTCTGGAAAAAGGCAAACAACAGGCTCGGTTTGATAAGCAAATCAAGAAGTCCTCTCCTCTTGAACTTCAGAAGCCTTATAATTTCGATATTTTAGCTCAGCTTGCTAATACTCCAGCTAGAATGTCCCTCTTTGAACTTTTACGTCCTTCCAAAGAGACTCAGGAGACATTAAGTGAAGCACTTCTACAAGCTGACTCTTGTCTTGCACAATTGAAGAAGCCAGATGCAGAACCTGCCACTTGCTTACATTGCAACAGTGTATTGGAGATTATCCCAAATATCACCTTTATACAAGACGACATGCTATTGGAGGATAATCGACATGATCGGCCTCTCTACTATACCGGTTATATCGATACAATGAAGATAGATCGTATCCTCATTGATCCAGGGTCTGCTATAAGCATAATGCTAAAGAGTCTGTTGGATGAACTAAAAATCCCTCTTCACAAGCTCTCTAAGACGGTTACTACTATCCTGGGATTCAATCAAAGCCGAAGCGAACCTTTGGGAAAGATTCATCTGAAGCTTCAGATAGGCGATTTCAGATCCAAAGTCACTTTCTATGTGATCGATATCGTGGGATCCTATAATCTTCTTCTGGGGAGGCCCTTTCTTCATGAAAATAATGTGGTGCCTTCTACTCTTCATCAGTGTTTTAAATACATTGATAGCAATGGAAGAGTACAAAAAGAAGTTGCTGATATAAATCCCTTCCATGGGGTTGAAGCTTATTTCAATGATTCCCGAATGTACAAAGAAGAGTATACAAGGGTTATACAAGCTATGGAGAAAGAGGATTCACAAAGTGAGACCTTAATAATTCCTGTTAAAGGTCGAACTATTCAGCAACAATCTCTCAAACTCTCTGAAGAAGGTTCTTTCATCATTCCGGTGAGTGGACGGATTTCTCCGTTACCTCAGTCGTTTGCTCAAGACACAATGATTATTCCTGTCAGTGGGCGTACTGTAATTCCTGTATCTCCACATATGAAACAGGATACTCTGTTAATTCCAGTTGGAGGACGGATTATTCTTCCATCTTAAACTTTAAGGGAGCTCACCTCTTCTGAGCCATTTGTTATCGATCTTAATCGAAACAACGCTTCTTCTCGTTCTTCTTCTCCCCCTTTAGTCATTGACTTGGCTAAAATCTCTAAGGCTCAGCCTTCTCCCAATGTAAATACTGCTGCTTTTACATTTAATAAAAAGTCTCTATCTTTACAGTATGCTGATGTGTGTAATTATGTTCATAGTTATTTACATTTGTTAGATGACTTGAACGCAATAACCATAGGGGTTGTACAGACTGTTCATACAGATGTATCCCTAGAACCTGTACAATCTTCATACTTTCTAGTTTCCAGCAGAAAGCCAGGAGACATTCTAATACTCTTCTATAAAGGGCCCCAAAGTCCTTCTGATTTAGAAGATGAAGACAAAAATGATGATACTGGAAGATTACAACTACGTCGTTATAGTCAGCAATCTAAAGATATCATCAAAAATATGGGCTATGACTTCAGGACTGGCCTCAATAGTGGAAAGGGAAGAAAAATGCCTGTTCGTATTCCTCCTCTGAAATATGGAAGGACGAAATGCGGACTGGGATATATAGCCCCTACTCCTTTTATCAATATTATCCATGAAGATCCCGAGTCTGACGAAGATAAGAGATCTGATTCTTCTAGTACCACTTCTTGGGATTCCGATACGAGTATCGGTGACTTCTACTGCAGCCTTCTGTCTTCCAACATGGTTTCCATTGACCATTCTGAAGAAAGTGATGAAGACGAAGAAGAGTTTGAAATCTCACCTGAATCAGAACAATGGGCCCAAAGATTAGATAATCAATGGGAGTTCCGTTTCGAGCAAAAAGAACCTCCGACTGAAGACAAACTTGTTCAAATAGATGTTGGTGAAGAGGGATCTCCCAAACCAATATTCATCAGTGAAAGTCTTTCTGAACCTGATAAGCAAGACATGATCAAACTCATTCGTGACTACATCGATGTCTTTGCTTGGAGTTATGAAGATATGCCAGGACTTGATCCACAAATTGCAACTCACAAGCTCAATATCTTGCCAAATGCTAAACCGGTCAAACAACAACAGCGACGATTTCGTCCAGACATTATGGATGCAATTGAAGTTGAAGTCAATAAACTCATAACCTCCGGGTTTATTAGAGAGGAACAACATCCCGATTGGGTGGCTAACATAGTTCCTGTCCTTAAAAAGACTGGCAAGGTCAGAGTATGCATAGACTTTCGCGATCTCAATACGGCATGCCCTAAAGACGAATTCCCTCTACCAATCACTGATGTCATGATTGATAATACCTGTGGATTTGAACGGATGTCATTCATGGACGGGTATTCTGGATACAATCAGATTAAAATGTTTCCAGATGACGAGAAGCACACTTCTTTCAGAACGCCGATCGGTACATACTGTTATACAGTTATGTCATTCGGTCTCAAGAATGCAGGAGCAACTTATCAACGAGCTATGAGCACTATATTCTGTGAACATTTGCGGAAAATAGTCGAATGCTATGTTGATGATATTGCAGTCAAAAGTCGACAAAAGGAGGATCATATCCAAGATTTGGAGACTATATTTGATCTAATGCGTAAGCATCAATTAAAGATGAACCCTACTAAGTCCTTCTTAGGCGTCTCTAGTGGTAAATTTCTCGGCTTCGTCATTACCTCTAAAGGTATACACGTAGATCCCGAGAAGATCAAAGCCATCCAAGAGATGCGTCCTCAACGCACCTTAAAAGAGCTACGAGGATTTCAAGGAAGGATCGCTTATATCAGGAGATTCATCTCTAATTTATCAGGACGCTGCAGACCATTCAACAAAC
Source organism: Iris pallida (assembly GCA_029216955.1). Taxonomy (NCBI): domain Eukaryota; kingdom Viridiplantae; phylum Streptophyta; class Magnoliopsida; order Asparagales; family Iridaceae; genus Iris; species Iris pallida. Next base: position 3,250,639 of record JANAVB010034415.1, on the reverse strand, counting down.
TTATGAAAAAAGGTGTTTCTTTTGTCTGGAATGATGAATGTCAGAAAGCATTCGATGATATAAAACAATATCTGATGAGCCCTCCAGTATTGGTACCTCCCGTTTCAGGAATTCCATTTCTCCTATATACTCGAGCAATGAGTCATTCATTGGGTGCATTACTCGCTCAAAAGAATCAAAATGGTCATGAACAAGCCATCTACTATCTCAGTCGTACTATGACCGGAGCTGAACCTCGATATTCACCGGTCGAAAAAGAATGTCTAGCCTTGATGTTCGCTGTTCAAAAGACACGACATTATATCATTGGCCAGACTATTCATGTCATCTCCAAGATCAATCCTATACGGATCATGATGAAGAAACCCAGTGTTTTGAATTCTCGATTAGCTAACTGGGGAATCCTACTTGCTCAGTATGACATGCATTATATTCCTCAGAAGTCAGTCAAAGGACAAGCTTTAGCTGATTTTCTGGCTGCTCATTCAATTCCAGAAGATTCAAAACTCTATGACGAAATTCCAGATGAAGTCCTAGATTCAAACCAAATTGCTGAAGAAGATCCTACTTGGCGTCTATTCTTTGATGGAGCTTCAAGGATAAGTCCTAATGGTGATATTGTCGCTGGAGTTAGAATCGTTCTTGTATCGCCAGAAGGTCTTGCTATCCAAAGAGCTTATTCTCTCGATCAACCGTGTTCAAACAATGTAGCTGAGTACAATGCATTACTCATTGGTCTTCAACTCGCTAAACATCTAAATATTCAACATTTGGAGGCGTACGGAGACTCTAAACTCATTGTCAATCAGATAAGGGGTACTTATGAAGTCCGCCATCAAGATCTGGTTCCTTATCATAGATTAGCTATAATTATGGCTTCTTCGTTTGAAGAATTCTTCATTGAACATGTTAGACGAGCATGTAACACAGAAGCTGATGCTCTAGCTAATCTTGCAGCGGTGTTGGCTATCCCAATTAGACGACAACAAATGATTATTGTTCGCAATCGAGAATTATTTCATCTTGAAAATAACCTGACCCTAGGACTTCCAGTTGACATTGAAGAATCAACATCTCATGACGTCAACACAACAAGAGGATTTGGATTTAGTCGTAAATCTTTATCATCTTCATCTGATTCCAGCATGGAATTCATCTTCAGTCATTCGGCCGAGAATCAAAATACGGATACGGATTGGAGACTTTCTTACTTAGATTTTGTATTGTATGATATTCTTTCGGATGATCCGAGTGAAGCAGCATCTATCAGACGACGATCATTCCGATTCTATTATAATCATACAACAAAGACCTTATATCGTCGAGCCTATGATGGTTTACTTCTCCGATGTGTTGCCGGTGACGAGGCTCAACAAATTATTCGTGAAGTACATGATGGAATTTGTGGAGCACATCAGCCTGGACCAAAACTTCAAGACCGTATTCGACGTATGAGTTATTATTGGCCTACTATGGTATCAGACGCCATCGAATATGCAAAGAAGTGTAAAGCTTGTCAAATCTATGCGGATTTTATTCATCAACCTTCGGAATTTCTATATCTGACGACAGCATCATGGCCCTTCGAAGCTTGGGGCATGGACATTATTGGTCCGATCAATCCGCCGTCATCCAAGGGTCATCGGTTTATTCTTGCAATAACCGATTACTTCTCCAAATGGGTCGAAGCCATTCCTTTGTCTGAAGTTAAGACGTCCAATGTTATTTGCTTTATTAAGCACCACGTCATCTACAGATTTGGTGTTCCTCGACGCATTATTCATGATAACGGACCACAGTTCGTCAGTCAGAAGTTTACTCGATTCTGTGACGATCACCGGATCAACAATGTGGCTTCTACAGCATATAATCCGGCAGCTAACGGATTAGCAGAAGCTTTCAACAAGACCATCATCAAACTCCTAAAGAAGTTTGTCTCTACTAACAAACGTAATTGGAGTGAGAAGCTCGGTGAATGTTTGTGGGCTTATCGCACTACAGTTCGTAATGCTACTAAATGTACACCTTTCTCTCTGGTGTATGGTTGCGAAGCTGTTCTTCCATTAGAGATTCAAATTCCTTCTTTAAGGATAGCAATCGCTAATGAACTCGCTGCAGAAAATAATGATCGTCTTCGACTTCAAGAATTAGAAGCTCTGGATGAAAATCGATTATCTGCTCAACAGAATATTGAATTCTATCAAGCTAGAATTTTAAGAGCTTTTAATAAGAAAGTCAGAATTCGGGCGTATCAAAAAGGAGAACTTATTCTAACAGTCAGACGTCCTATGACTATGACTCATATGAGCAAGGGCAAATTTGACGCAAAGTAGGAAGGACCCTATATTGTGAGCAAAGTTTTCTCAAATGGAGCTTATCAACTCTCAGAATTGGATGGTCGAAAAGTTTTGATGCCTATTAATGGCAAATTCCTTAAAAAGTACTATATATAAATGTAAATGCTTGTAATCATCAGACAGTTTCATGTTTAGAAATAAAATTGTTATTTTATTTTTATCATGAATGATGATACATGATATTAAAGAAGATCACTATCATCCTTTTCTACATTTGGATGTGGGCCACTGCCGTCCTTCTCGAAGACGTGATCAGCAAAAGAGTCGAGAACCTCCTTGCTAGAACCCACGAGGAACTTGCAAACGGCCATCCTCATGGCTTCTTCTTCTTCAGTCTTTCCTGGTTCGAGCAGAAAATCCAAAATGTCCCTTGGTGGCTTGGGTGCAGACGAACCTTCGCCTGCTTCCGTCTTCTTCGATTGAACTGGATCAGCAGGGTGTTCTTCAGTGCCTTTCTGAACTTTTGAGGCAATTCCAATTTTCTTGGATGCTTCTTCAGACGACATTTTTATGTTTGAAAGAAGAAGTGTTCGTTTTTGTCAGATTTCTGCTATATTTATAGGCAGAAGTTCTACAAATAATGAAACGTCACGTTCATCCGACGGTTCATCCATCCATTAATTGCGTTCATCCGACGATTCACACATTCATTAATACTTGACGGTTCATCCATTCATTTATTCGTCCGTTCATGATCTTCTATCAATTTATTAAGTGGGGATTCGTTATTGATCACGTTTTTATAACCTCTGAATCAATTCTGAATCTACTTGCTCATTTGTCATTTTTGACCTCTGCATAGAAATCAATCTATTTTCTTTTGAGTTCCTACATATTATCACGTCCATAATACCTCTGATAATATCATATACTCTAAAATAGAAAAGAAGATTTCATTATCTATCATGTCCACAATTCATCCACAAATACAAATCTTTGAGCATAGAAGAATTATCATTTTCATTCTCATTTTACCACAAAAAGTCTATTATATTTTCTTAGACTTTCTTACAAATCATAATGGAAATCTATTACAAATCTTGGATTTTCATTCTACACCACAACAATAACCTAATAGAGATCTACCTTCTTCTTTGGATCTTCTCCGTCGGACCTTCTCCGTCAGGTTCGTTGTTGGTGGCAGTTCCTGACTGTCTGGGTCCCAGTCACGACCAAATCAGCAGGAATCCAACTCTGGTCTTCTCTCTCAGACGAGAGAAGAACCATAGAGTATGGCAGCCCGAAGTCGTGGTGCTGCCAATACAACTGGTGGATTGGGGGTAACCTCTCAAGGAAGACAGGAATGTATCCAAACCTTGGGATATAATTCCTAGTTCTCCCGTGAAAGGAACTCTGCTACCCGATTTCTCGGGGTAGAGTTGACTCCACCATCCAACTCTCGTGTATAAAGGCTCTTCCTACCATCTGAGGAAGACCCTTCTATCCCACGAAGAGTTCTGAGTTGTCTGATTTACGCGTCAAAAGCGTATGAGCTCCCTGATGTAGATGTCAGCAGGATATTCTCCACAGCATCCACATCCCCAATGCCAGTTCTGAAGAAAATTTTCAGCCAAGTTTCTGCAGAAAGTATTAAGAAGAAAAAGATTAGATCAACAGAAATCATTCAGCGTGCATTTATCAAACAGAAACAGGCATGTATTATTCAAATCAGAAACAAGAAACAGAAAGCCTATCTTCAACAGCAAAAATAATACACGTATTACACTGACTTACCTTCAAGTTTGGTGCTAAGGATTGGCAAACTCATGTTTGATACAGTGCGCAGAAGTCGAACATTAGAAAACATTGCTTTCCTGTTTGAGAGTGAAGTCTCCCAAAAATTTCATTCTCAGAGAAGAAGAAGAGGAATGGGAGATGAGTATCTGTGAAACTCTTCTATCTATTTAAAGGGCAAAGTACAAGTCTATTCTTGGAAAAGATCCGCATAAATAGCGCTCGTAAACCATGGAATGAGTGTTACGTGTGCTTTGGAAGACAGAACAACATTGGAAATAGTCAAAGGGTGCTAATTAATATTATTCATTAATGCACGTAGATTAAACACAGAAGTTGTACTTCATTCCTCAAGACAGGCACTGATGGCCTTACAAAAGACAAAACAAAAAGAGTGCAACAAAAGCACAAAAGACAAGCTCTATTTTCCAGAGCGACTGAGCTTAATGCCTAGTTCTTCTACGCTTTTGACCCCCATGCGGTATAACAGAGCCTTCAACATTTCACGCTGCTCTACGAGGCTGCGCCCATCAGAAGAGAACGAGCCATCTAAGCCAAAATAGCTCAAGAAATTCTTGGCTAGTTGCAAGGGATCATCTTTGAGTTCGAAGACAAGGGGCTCTGGCTCTTCACCCCTAAAAGTGGGGTCACCATGGGAACAAAAGCCCAACTTGTGTGCTTCTTCCTCAGCTTTCTCTTTTGGTGTCATGTTGACGTAAGATGAAGATTAAATGAATCATCTCCCTGTTTATATAACAGAGGTCGCCGGCGGTTCATATTCCACCATAAACTGGATGTAATCAGTCTCGGAAAATGAAGAGTCATCATGACATTTAATAAGTTCATTTGGATATTCTCAAAGAACTTCGAAGTCTTTCCGACTTCCAAAAAATTTGAAGTCATCTCAGCGTGACTGATTTTATTTTATCATCTTATTTTCAAAGTATTTCGAAAATTTTGAAGTCTTTTCAATTTTTCGAAAACTTTGAAGGGGGTCTTGTAGGCCTTTAAAAATGACAGTCACGCTGAGTTGATCAGGACAGAGTCAAAAGTCACGCTCAGTTGATCAGGACAATATTTACAAATTACGCTGGGGAGACAGCTCATCATTTGTTAGAGAGTAATTATGACTGATAGCACAACAGTCGAAGAATGTCTCTTCGTATGCCACGTATGCACAGAATTCGAGAGATCACAGCCGTCTATTGCATGATTTTCGAAATCTTTTTCAGCAAGACTCAACCTTCGTCAAGTTGGCGTACCAAAAGAGCTTCTTGTCATTTAATGTGACTGACAAAAGCCATCACTGCCAGAGATTTTGTGTCAGTCGAGGCACGCTGAATCAAGACAGCTGGCAGTTCTATCCCAAGTCTGCGTGTATTTTGAGTTTTCACTCAAATCTGCGTGGATTCTGAAGTTTTCTTCCTCAAGTCTGCATGGATTCTGAAGTTTTCTTCATCAAGTCTGCGTGGATTCTGAAGCTTTTTGCCCCAAGTTTGCGTGGATTTTGAAGCTTCTTGCCCCAAGTTTGCGTAGATTTTGAAGCTTTCTACCCCGAGTCTGCGTGGATTTCGTCTTCAACAAGTCTGCGTGGATTTTATCAAATTGGAGTACGTGGCAGCCATGCCACTGATCTCTCGCCTGCGTGTCCTGTAACTTGCACACAAATCATGCATGATTGCCATGTGTCCAACAGTTACAGGCCACGTCCAGTAACTGCTCACAACCTTGCGTATGTTAAATCCTGCGTGATTTTTAACTAAGCACAGGCTGTGAAGACAGTTATCTTTTCAGTTATTATTTTTGACTCTATAAATAGAGTTCTTTTTCTTATTCATTGGACAGATACATAGTTATCTACTGTCAAAATTTTGAGAGCTTTTCTTCTTCGCATAGTCCAAGGGATAAAGTGATCGTCTTCTAGATCAGATTCCCACAGTTGTAATTTTCCCAGATACACAATAAATAAAGGAGTTTATTTATGGAAAACACCATCATTACACCTTGGGTCGGCAACAATTGCCACATGGCCGACCGATCATTTGTATGCGCCTCGTGGCCATACGCCAAGAAGACGACATCGCTCCAGTGGATATACGCCCCCTCAACTCACTTTTGAAGACAAAGCTCTGTATGCGCCTCAAAGGTCGTGCGCCTGGACTTGTTCATGGCTCCTAAAAGTCATGTGACCAAGTCGTCGCCCCTGTGTCTGATCCTAGGCGCACCCTGATGCGAAGCTCTGCATGCGTCTCAAAAGCCATGCACCTAGACTTGTCTATGATAACTAAAAATCATAGGACTAAGTCGCCTCCATGCGCCCGATCCTAGGCGTACCCCGACAGATCACTCTCCTCAAAAACTGAGATCTTTGAGACACAGGAATACGCCATGCGTCCTTTGACTCAGTTCTATTCAAAGAATGGATGCTAACCACCCAAGATCTCAGCAATAACAAATTCTCAGCAACTGCCACGTGTCAGCTCCTCCGCAGCCCAATAAAGCAGTTCGAGCAGATTCCACCGCAACTCGTGGTGCATCATCTATGCACCCCCGCCAGCATCAGCCATGTGGCGTTTCCACGTCCAGTGCATCCGACATATGCGCACATGAGCAGCCAGCCTGTTATCTATAAATAGAAGGATCATTCCTTTATCCGAGACACAGAAAAAGACAGACAGAGAGAGAGATATACAGGCAGACTGTTATATCCACATACAGGGGCCAGAAGAGACACTTAACGTCTGCTTCTCCTCGCAACGCTCCGGCATCCAGAGCAACCCAGACCTTCAGATAGTTCAAGATCGTCGTCAGATCGTCAACGGAGTCAACGTATTACCACTCGCTCCACCGATACAGTTTCCAGATAAAAATAAAAGTGTACTCCTAGAACTACGTCTAAGTCCTATATTATAAACTGTTCTGTTTGTAATTAAAATACCAAAGTTTTAATCAACAAAACCTTGTCGCATTTTTGATGGCAAACAATAAGTTGCATATATTTGCATGGTCATGGATAACTTGTCGACAAGGTGGTTCCTCGAACGATATTCCAAAGCCTTGGAAACCGATTCTGTCATAACCCGCACCTACTTTTCGGGATACGAGCTCGTGAACAAGCCAGCTATGTATCAAGCAAACTCCAGCAACTCGAATACGTATACGCTGTCCAGAATAGGGTATCATGTCAAATCATGGTAAGACAAAACTATATCTCAATCCATAAGAAGAGTATAAAAATAAGAATGAACATTATGGTTTATTGTCTGCAGCCCACTAGCATATATATCCGATTAGACTCCAAAGAATCATATGAGTCTATAAAACTAGGCTAACAAGCAGATTATATATAACAGATGTAAATATGTAATCACAAAGATACCTGAATCGGACATAATAAACCACCATCATGATCAGCTAACTAATCCCGTGCAATCAGCTACCTGAAGAAATCATCAGGTCCTCAGGGGACTAGCAAGATACATAAAACATGCTTACTAGTATGACAGTAAATAACATGTGTAGAGGGTAAGAACAGTACAAAAAAATATCTAGGGAACGACATGTCATATGGAAATGTAATACTAGACTTGGCTAACAATCAATCGAATAACTCCTATAGCTTGTAGTACAATGTAAGATACTTCCAATCTATAGTATGTTTCAATTGTAGTACAATGCAAGATACTCCCAATCGAGAATAGCCAATCCTAGTATCAATCTTCTCTCCTAAAGGAATGAAAGGGTCAAGTAAAATCCTATAGACTGTAGTACAATGCAAGATACTCCCAATCTATAGTATGCCTCAATTGTAGTATAATGCAAGATACTCCCAATCGAGAATGGTCAAGTCAGGTCAGGTCATACTCAAGATAAGTCTAAGTCGATCAATCCCGACCAGGTTAAGTCAATCAAGAAAATATGGCATAACTGGCAACTCTATCACAAGACATGATGAACACTAGAAAGACCAATAAACAATCAATAAAAACAACCAATATCCTATACGTGCACGAAAATCTATAAAACAAGAAGGCAGTAGATGATAACCCAAGTAGAATATGAGAAGCATGTGACAATATGAAAAAAAATACAACATGAAGAAAAACATGTAAATAATGTATAAGTTTGGCAATGTATACTTGCCTGGTGGTAGTAAAATGTTCCGCAAATGACTCGTCAAATCAAAGAGTCACAAAATCTAACCCCCGCAAATGACTCCGGATGCTGAAAGAAATATTACCAACATGTTCAGAATAGTCAAATTAGCTAGGATAGAAAACTCATAAGTCTAATTCTGGACACAGGGGCAAAACAGTCATTTTTGGTTAAAACGATGTCCGTCGTTGGACCTGCTTTGCACCTAAAAGTGTGCCAGAGTCTATGGTCTCTAAAGTCATCAAACTATATTTTGATGGATTTGTTTTGACGATATGAACCCAATCATATGTCCAAAGTTGGATTCCCGTGGGCTGTACACAAATTCGTCCGTTGGATCGAGTCATGGGCCTACTAAAATAGCATTCCGGTCGACATCCTCAGAATTGGACCAAACTAGGTATACAGGACCAAAAAATTGACTCTACCCTGTTGGCACAGGTTTTGTCTCGAGATGATGAACGTGCACGAAGTAATTGACTAATTTGCAAAGAGACCGATATGGTAAATTTTGATAGATACGTATCAAATTCGTCGCGCACACGCAACCAATTTGAATTCGTCAAAGTTCACGCGTCCGCAAAGTCGATACGTACCTTTCGATACTTTCGGTTTACGACCACGTCGCCCGATTTGTCGGGGAGCACGCCATATCGGAAAGATTTCCTAAAATTGGTAGTTTTGAAAATGGGTTTTCCTAATCTTTGGAAATTGTTTATTCGACACACATTGCATGAACACAGAAACTAAAAAAAGTTTTTGAAGTCCTACTAGTCATCTATAAGTCTGTTTAAACCAAAACATTAAACTGCCAATAGGTTGGTAGTAATTCGTCTTCCAACAGGTGTATCTAGACTGCTTAATGTTCTATTTTTAAACAAATTTTTATTAATCTTTGGATCAAAATACTGGACATATGGTTCCACTAACCCAAAACCTATTTACTGGGATATGATCTTGGTTATACTGGCTTCCCAAAACAAGTTACGGATCGAAAAATGAACAAATATCGAAAGAGAATTCATACCACGTAGTTGGGGGCTCGAGGACTGTTGTTGCCTTTACTGCTTCCGCAACTGCTATTCCACGTGTTGTTGCTGGTTCAGCGTGCACGTGCGGCACATCTGTCGGCCGCCGGTGGCCCAAGGCGGCGCGCACGCGGCGCAGAGATGTCCACCAGTGGCTGGGATTCATAGGGTTAGGGTTTTCATCAACCTTTCTCTCTCAATTTATAAGGATGGGTCGACTGCTAATGTGTGGGATGGATTGGGGGTTTGGCCAGGCTGGGCTTGCTCTTTGGGTTGGGGAATTCTATTGGGTGTGTGGGCTCTGTTTTGCTTGGCTTTTGATTTTCTTTTGTTTTCTTTTATTTCCTTTCTTTAGACATGTATATTTATTATATATACAACTTCATATATGTACAAATTCATCGACATATATATATATATATATATATATATATATATATATTATTATTATTTTTTTAAGAAAACTCCCCTTTTATTAAGAATCAAGGTTCCAAAAACGGAAGCCTGACACGTATACAAGACAAAAGTATACCAAAAGGAAAAGACAGGGGAAAAGGTCGGACGCGATCGTCAAAACTAAAAGAAGAACGGTTGTCCGATAGGCGGAGAACTGTAGGAGCAAAGGGAGCTCCATTTGCCACATTACCGATGAATCTCCCAGATCAGCTGATCGGCAGAGAATTGGTGTCCCTCGTATCTCGCTTTGTTGCGATTTTTCCAGATAGCCCAGGTGGCGGCCGCTGCAACGATCTGGTGGCCGTGGGAAGCGGCGCCCCAGTGAGCCAGAAGATCGATAAAGCGCCCGTCGTCTGGAGAGATGTTGTAGTTGTGATTGAGGGTGCTCCATATTTTCTCAGGGAGGCTACCTTCCCTGATTATGTGATCGATAGTCTCCGTCTGACGCTCGATGCAACAATTGCAAGTCGACGCCAGGCTAAAACCGATGGAGTTAAGGCAGTCGTCGGTGGGAAGTTTCTTTCTCATGACTTTCCACAGAAGGAATGACCATTTCTTAGGGATGTAAGAGTTCCAATAACGCGCAATGAAGAGGTCGGGGCCGTTATCTTGGATCGAAAGTCTGGCCGATCGTACAGAGAAAGCACCAGAAGCTGCTAGCGACCACCTCAGCTGGTCAGCATCGATACCGATGGAAAGACCGTACTGGCGAATGCTGTCAACAGTTTCATTGCCAGACCAGTCACGGATTCTGTCCCAATTCCAAGCGTTGTTGGTGGGATTTTACAGGTCTTTGATCCTGCAATTTCTCGGGGAGTCGGAAATGTTCGGGATAAGGCAGTCACCAATCCACCTTTCCAGGAATGGGTTGGACTCGCCTGAACCCAGATGAAGTCTGATCGCGGGTTCAGCCAGATCCCGGCCACGTAGAATACGACGCCAAGCCGCGGAGGATCTGCTGTTAGCTGTGGCTGTCGCCGGATGGATGTTTCTAAAGTACCTGGCCTTCATAAACTTGGTCCACAGGTTATTACTTGTGCGTAATTTCCACCACAGTTTCATTAAAAAAGCTTTGACGATGTGGTCAAGTTTGGCGAATCCAAGCCCGCCGTTAGCAGTTGGGGAAGCCATAGTGTCCCAGCTGGCCCAGTGGTGTTTGTCTTGCCCCTTGTTGTGCCCCCAGAAGAAGTTGCAAAAGATCTGTTCAATAGACATAATAACCTTTTTGGTCGAAGAGCAGGCCGCTAGGGTGTGGATAGGCACGGAGTTGAGCACATGTTTGATGAGGATAATTTTCCTGCCTGGGGATAGGGTAGCGTTATGCCATCCATCGATCTTGTTCCTGATTTTGGTGATTAAGTTCTCGTAGATGCTGGCGTTGGATTTTCCGTATGCCAAGGGGGCGCCGAGATAGTTGAAAGGAGGATGAGCTACCGCAATGGAGGTGAGGTTGGTGAGTCTGGCCGCGTTCTCACTATTGAAGCTGTAATGGGAGTAGATGGTACTCTTGGATAGGTTAATCTTCTGGCCGGAGCAACTGGAGTACCGCGCTAGGGTAGTGTGGACCACCTCTATAGATCCTACGTCCCCGGAGAAGAAGATGAGAAGATCGTCGGCAAAAGCCAGGTGGGTGATGGTGGGGCATCCGCTAGCCGTATGGAATTGCTGGAAGTTGGGGATGTTAACCATGTTATTGAGGTTTCTGCTCAGGGCGTCGGCTGCAATGATGAAGATTGTGGATGATAGGGGATCGCCCTGTCGGATTCCTCGGCTAGATTTGAAGAATCCCTCAGATTGACCGTTGATCACTGTGGAGAACCATGAGTTGCTGATGGATCTCCACACGATGTTGGTCCAATTCTCGGAGAAACTGAATGCTCTGAAGACCCAGATCATGAATTGCCAATCTAGTCTGTCGTATACTTTTTCCATGTCAATTTTGATTACGATGTTGCCCCCTCTTGCCGGAAATTTCATACAGGTAATAAGTTCCTGGGCCAGCATGATGTTGTCTTGGATGTTTCTACCGCGAACGAATCCGCTTTGCTCTTTCGAGATGATTTTGGGGAGGGTTTCGGTCATTCTGGAAGCGATGATCTTGGAGATGATTTTGTTGGTGAATGTACAAAGGCTGATGGGTCAGAAGTCGCGGAAAGAGATGGGGTTGTCTTTTTTCGGAATGAGGATGAGATTGGCGCTGGAAATAGCTTTTGGGTAATGAGCTCCTTCGAGGAATGCCATCGTCGCTGCGGTGATGTCCTGCTTGATAATATCCCAGCAGGTACGGAAGAAAGTCCCTGAAAAGCCATCTGGGACGGGGGCGCTGTGCGCGTTCAAAGCCCAAACTGCGTCTCTCACTTCTTGTTCTGACAGAGGGCGTTCCAGCAGAGCATTGTCGGAGTCGTTAATGATGGTGGGGATTTGGTCAAGGAATGAGTTGTCTTTGATGATCGTCTCCTTGGAGAATAATTTGGTGTAGAAATCTGCAGCCGCCTCTTGGATCTCCTTGTGGTCTGATCTGATGATGCCTTGATCGTCGGTGATGTGATGAATCGAAAGTTTGTTTCTTTTGCCATTGACGCAAGCGTGGAAATATTTGGAGTTTTATCCCCGTCGCTGTCCCATTTCAGTCTGGCCTTCTGCTTCCAGAAGTCGGTCTCAACTTTGAGCCTGAATTTGAGAATAGCCTTGGTAAGGTTCATGGCTCTCCTCGCTGTCGGGGATCGGTCGGAGAGGAATAAAGCTTCTGCTCGGGTGACATCGTCTTCTGCGACGCGTATCGCTTGGAAGATGTCCCCGAATGCTTGTTTGCTCCAATTGGACAGAGCTTTCCTGGTGGCTTTGAGCTTGTTGCTGACCCGAGTGAGAGGATGAGGGGAGTCCTGACTGTTCCACGCCTCTGTCACGATGCTCAAGAATTGCGGGTGATCGGTCCAAAAGTCGAGGAATTGGAAGTTCTTTTTAGATGGGGTGGATCTATTTTTGATTTCCACCAGGATAGGGGCGTGGTCGGATTCGGTGGAGTTGAGGTGGGTCAGGGTGGAGCTGATTCTCATATCGTGCCAACGCACATTGGTGAGGGCTCTGTCCAGACGGGAGTATTGACGGCGATCGTCGTCCTGCATGTTGCACCATGTGAATTCGCTGCCTTTGAATTGAAGAGGGGTGAGGTGAGCATTGAATATGAAGTTGTTGAAGTCTTGCATGGCTGACAGGGGCGTAGGACGGCCGCCAATCTTCTCGTCTCGGCAGGTGATGGCGTTGAAATCCCCTATGCAAAGCTAGGGGGTGTTGGTGTTGAGGTGATAGGTTTCGAGAAGGTCATTCCAAAGGTGTTTCCGATCTGCGATGATACAGCTACCGTGGACCGCCGAGAGGATGGCCCGCTCTGGGAGGGTAGGGTGAGAGACCCAGCAAGAGAGGGCTTGTTGGGTGTCCTGGATGATATCGAGCTTGACCTCCTTCATTCCGAGAATCCAGATGTCGTTCCTGCTGGCTATAGCCGTAGGGAGGCCCAGAGCCAGCTGAATAGATTTGAGACGTTTGGAAGGGATTTTGGGTTCGATGATGATAAAGATGTCGATCTTGTGAATTTTCCGAAGACTGGTAATTCTCCGTAATGTAGGTTTATTAGCCAGGCCTCGCACATTCCAGGATAGGATGTTAAGCATTTAGAGGTTGTGGGGATGTTTTTTTGTTCTGCCTTGCGGCGGATCTAGTTTGGATAGTGGCAGACTTGTCGGAGCTAGATTTGCTCCGAAGGATGTCAACCGGGTTGATGTTTGATGATGTGGATGGATTGTAGTTGTGGCCCTCGTGCGAACCGGGTGGAGGAACTATTAGATTGCCAGCTGTGTCGACTGCTGTCTCCTCCGGGGGAATGGCGAGGGAGTCGTGCGCGCTCTCGGACAGCAGTTGCTGGAGGGGGGCACCTGCTGCTAGCACTTGGAGACCTCTCCTCACTTGGTCTGGTCCAAGGATGGCTAGGACTTCTTCAACTGGGATCGCACTGGGGGATTACTGAGTATCATTTGGGTGGGGATGGGCCTGGGGGGCGGCCCCCTGTCCAGAGAGGAGTTGTCGGTGATCAGCGTTGCCAGCTTCTGTGGCGTCCTCCACGCGCGAGGAGATGGGTGAGGAGGGTGGCAGGTCGGGGGTGTTGGAGCCATCTACAGAGAGGTCTGGCTCTGGGTCCTCTGAATAGAGAATGGCAAATTTGTTGGAGGTCTCTATGTGTTGGGGGATGAAGGGGATCAGAGCCCTGCTCGGCGCTTCGCTGGAGGATGGTTCTTCGATCCTGGAATCAAATCGAATGTGGGAGTTTGGAAGGGGGAGAATGGGCTACTTTGGGGTCTTCTCGACCTGTAGGTCATTGTCTCTCCTGGATGGCTTCTTTTTAAGCTCCGGATGCAGGCGGGTGACAGTTCTTAGAAAGGTGGCCCCTTAGGTGGCAGTGGTTGCAGAACAATACGTGGTTGTCGTAGAGGATTTGTTGAGTATGGGTGTGATTGCCAAGCTCAATGTTGATGAAGTTGGGTGGTTCGGAAGTGACGTCTAGTTCAACACAGATTTTGGTGTAGTGGGCTTTGGTGAGGTTACTGGTCTCGGGAGCCGAGGCCACATACGTCCCGAAGGAGTTGGCGATTCGCTTTAGCGCCGCTGGAACGAAGCAGATGAGGGGGAGATTGGGAAGGGTAACCCACTCAGCAACCGTGGCAGAGTCTTCTTTGGAGTTGAATTCTGGTGACCATTTGATAATCTTCATCTGGTGGGTGTCAATCTTGCATGTTCCCTTGGACCATACGATCCTGTGATCACGATCTGATGATAGGTGAAGGAGAATGTGTCTGGGGTCGAGGGGGGCCACTCGGTAGTCGGTCGCGAGATTCCATTTGGCGATCTCTTCCTGCACCCTGGGAAGTTTGGGGCATCCGGTGGAGAATTTAAGGATGAATGTGTGAGGAAAGGCCGTTGACAGCGACGATAGTTCCGTGTCGGAGAAGGGGATGACGGGGGTTGAGTTCTCTTGCGGATATTCAATGTCTGGCAGTTGGACGTCTGTGAGGATAACGCCCTTCGATGGAAGGAGGTCCGGACGAAGCATG